>JAODXP020001809.1:0-26261 GCA_027497455.2 Sardinella longiceps | reverse complement strand
GTCGGGCGGAAACCTCGTAAGTCCAACACCGTTAACTTTTCAGGAAGTGAAAAAAACGCTGCATTTTCAAATAAATAAGCATTGTGTCATCAAAGTTCGTATTATATGTTAAGTAACTGTCATCTGCTTTGTTATATACCTGTATGAACACAATTCCCCCAAAATAACGTTTAATTGGAGTTACGAGTTTTCGGTCTTGCCCAATGGTCTTGCCAGTGTGGAGATCGGAGGTTCCGTCATTGATAATAGAACGGAGGATGCAGCTGCTGCCAGCATAGCCGACGTCTTTGCTGTACGAAGTCTGCACTAAGATGGCATTAATGTCGTTTCTGTGTTTGATCACGACATAGCCTATTCTGTGCTTTAATAGCCTACATTCCCTTTAGTTGTTTTTAATAGCATACATTTGTTTAAAGATGTTTAAAACTTGCAATAGGCCAACTGCATAGATAGTTAACTGGACTGATAACACTAGCCTACTTTACAATTTATTGCTTATGCATTGCAATAACTATTGCTCAGACAGAATAGCACATGTTGAGATGACGATTTCCCACTTATTGTCCCTCTAACACCAGTCTCCTTGTCGAGCTGAACTGTTTCATGCCATGCGTCGTCGCCTAATGCATCAAACGAACTATCAACCAGTTATAAACCGATTCGTCTTTTTTCCTGTCAGGAGTGACTAGTCTATTTAAAACTTACCTTGCAAGCTGCACTCCATCTTTACCAAAGCCTAGTCACTTGTAAATTCTTTTAAACTTACCGAAATGTAGCCTAGCCAACAACTCTGGTCATGGGCTACTTTTGAAATCATTACCTTGTTAAGCAGACAAATACTTGGCATTAGTCCAACAGTTCTTACCCTTTCTAGAGTGCAAAACTATAAAATTAATACAGAGATTCACAGAATATAGGACAAAAATTGTTTTAATTGTGTAGTTCAATAAATAAAAACATTTAAATACATTCATCAACCAGAAGTGATGGCAGTGCAATTTTCTTAGAACAGCTTTAAAAGGGTACAACAATAAATCAAAAGGTAAAAGTAAAAAACTATTACAATTAATACACACTGACAAAAACTGATGGTTGAGGTCAGGACAGTTTACCTGAGGACTAGAAAGTATTTCTGAATAAGGTGCTTCATTCAATTTTCTCAGAACTATTTTGTTATGTTAGGCTTATTGTGTGTGTGTTACACTAATCACTATAGCAGATTGTGGGCTATGACATATTTACAATAACATTTAACAATAGTGAATCTCAATGTACTGTGCAAACGAAAAAGTACTGCAGATGGCATTGTGTGTGTGTGTGTGTGTGTGTGTTACACTAATCACTATAGCAGATTGTGGGCTATGACATTTACGTTAATATTAAACAATAGTGAATCTCAATGTACTGCAGATGGCAGTAATAAGGAACTGATTGTCTCTGTTGTCTTTGTACGTGTGACAGATAACCTTTACGTTGTGATGTGATTGTGTATTTTATCAAGCTGCTGTCAAGTCTGGTACCCCAGGACTAAATGAAGTGACTGCTCTCTCTCCCCTTGCTACAGGTGTCAAAAGTGGAACAACTTGCTGTGAGACTGCCAGAGATGTGTCCTGCATGTGAGCAGACAGGGTATCCCAAGATCAGGTCAGCCCTTGCATGAAGGACCATAGAGGTGGGTGAAGCTCTTGTGTGTGCAACACTGCGGGAGGGATGATGTTTGGTGGGGGTGGTACAGGGACATGAGGGGCATCTGCTTGCACAGAGCACAGTGCATAGGTGAGCTTCCTGAAAGGACCGAAAGGCACAACAGACTGTAGTTGCTACAATGGAGTGTACCAGCTGACTGTCATAACCACAAGGTTGGCTCTTTGGTGTTACAGGCACACTACTGATTTGGCACATGCACATACACACACACAGACCCGCACACACACACACACACACACACAGACGCGCACACACATGAACACAGACGCGCACGCACACACACACACACAGTGGTAGCAACCTGTGGACCTGAAGCCAGAAGAGTTAACTACTCTTATTATGTAGCGTAGAGAGAAAGTGACCACTTCAACCATTCCAACTGTAGGATGTCAAGTACTGTAAGCTTGGCACTCAATGAGTTGAGGGACCCAAACTTGCAGCCTGTGCATAATGTATGGCACAGTAGCTGGCAACCAGAAGTTGGAGTGAGTGAAGTGGTTGCTTTTTTTCTATGCTACATGTACTACACTTATCAAAAGAAAAGAGAATTACAGTGCACAGACATACAGTGCACAGACAGACAAAGAAAGATACTCAAACACAAACATACATGTACACATGCACACAAATGGACATACAATACATAGACAGAGACAAAAATACACACACGATCAAACACACAAACAAACAAACAAACACACACACACCTGTATGTGCATGTGCCAAATCAGCAGTTTGCCTGTAACACCAAAGAGCCAACCTTGTGGTTATGACAGTCAGCTGGTACACTCCATTGTAGCAACTACAGTCTGTTGTGCCTTTCGGTCCCTTCAGGAAGCTCACCTATGCACTGTGCTCTGTGCAAGCAGATGCCCCTTATGTCCCTGTACCACCCCCACCAAACATCATCCCTCCAGCAGTGTTGCACACACAAGAGCTTCACCCACCTCTATGGTCCTTCATGCAGGGGCTGACCTGATCTTGGGGTACCCTGTCTGCTCACATGCAGGACACATCTCTGGCAGTCTCACAGCAAGTCGTTCCACTTTTGACACCTGTAGCAAGGGGAGAGAGAGCAGTCACTTCGTTTAGTCCTGGGGTACCAGACTTGACAGCAGCTTGCTGCTTGGTCTGGTAATCAAAGAACATGGCAATGATGGCTATCTGTCACACGTACAATAATACATAAAAATAGTAACCCATTAGAACTATGTCTATGTATGTTGAATGTGTGTTGTATTCAGTACTCTATACTGTATGTGTGCGCTAGTGTGGCAAGTTGTCGTAAAAGCTATGGAAGTCTTTGGGAATCACTTCCTTCAGGTCTTGTAGATGGTTATACTTCAGTGGTTTAATTTTCAAGCTCTCTGTATACAGCGGGGCGGGGACTCCAAGCGGGTTTGAGGTGGTGTGCCGCAGTCTCAAGTTTGGAAATGGAACCCAGTTGTCAGAGTGGTTGATTTTGAAGTCCATTGTCCCGTTGATGTTGTACCTGTAACACACACAAAAATTACGCTAATTTGATCACCATTTAGTCTATGCAGTATAATCAAAGTAAAACTGTAAGATGTAACTCCTTGAAATACATTTCAAAACAAGTCAATATGCATCATTATTATTTTTTCCATAGACTGGTAAGACATGATTCATGATAGTAGTTACCTGAGGGCTCTGATGTCATGAACGGTGGGGTCGCCCGGTTTGTTCCCAGGGCGCAGGGACTGGCAACATTCACAGGAGCTTCTGAGGACGTACCCTCTATCTCAAAATCACCAAGGAGCTCTAGTAAAACACATGACAAAAGTATTAGTATTGTTAGATTGCCTTAATAACAGACTGTTGAGCATGCCTAAAAACAAGTAAACACACAATATTAGTGTGAGTAACCCATGTCTTTACTGTTAAGAAATTAACTACCTGTGTTTGAAATCCACTCATACTCTGGAACTTCTAGGGAGCTTTTATCCTCCTCTATCTCAAGGCAATCAAGGAGCTCTAGTAAAATGCATAAAAAGTATTAGTGAGAAAATATTTTTGTAAAACTTATCCCATTTCATTTGAAATCTTTTAACTAAATCTTTCATTTATTCACTATACCAGTATGTACTTCCAAAAACTCTCTAGTGTCCACAGCTGTCTCACCCTCTGAACTCTGTCCATCGTTTGAATCACCGTCACTTTCCCTAACCAGGGACTGCTTCTTTGTAAGAAACGTTTACCAACGAACATAGCTCTTCGAGAGAAAAAGACATTCTTGCTGTAAAACAGATCAAAACGGATCATATATCGTTGGCCTTGCAAGTATGGCAAGTTTAACATAACGTTGTAATGAGGCAAGAAGCCAAGAAGCAAGTGAACTTGTAGGCTAGATGATGAACATGACGACGAAAAGCCATGTATTTTTAGATACAACACGACGGCATATATTGAGTGTTATCTGACATACTATCGATACAATTACTTGGGTTTACATGCGACAACGCATTACAGCAGAATCGTACAGGCTAGCGGGCGCCAAAAGGCTTTTTTTTTTTTTTCGCGCCAGCTAGATCTAGTCGTCATTTCGGGCGACTAAGTAAATCCCACGATCAGATATCACAGACATTATTAACCCAAGTTACATCCCCTAAAATAGTTCAGACTATAGGCTCTTTGAACCCATGGATAATCTCAATAAGCCAAAGATATACCTAATTTCAGACCTAACGTTAGCAGAGACCAAAAAAAAAAAAAAAAAAAAACGCTAGCTTGCTAGTCATCATTAGAAACTACATCACACTACAAAACTACTTAACATTGACTTACAACAGAGACACTACATATTCTCATTGACATTTTAATCATGTTAAGATATGTTTATAGACAGGTTTTGAACAAATTTACCTCAAACAGTAGTAACTTGCTTTCAGAGACGCCTTCACTCTTCCATACATCCACTCTGCAATGCTCCTCTTCAGGCTGACGTGAGGGAGGCGGAGTTACGAGGTTTTGTCGACAGATGAAGAGCCCAATGGAGTTACGAGATTAAGTCCCAACCCATTTTTAACACTTTTCATTGGTTAAACAGTTTTAAAACTCACACACCCACGTGGGGAATGACCAATAGTATTGATTTATGAAAAAACAAAAAAAACACCAAAAGTGGAGATACGAGGATTCCGCCCGACAGCGACGATATGTATTGGGTGAAATCATGACAAGACTTAATATATTGAACTATAGCCTTAGTAAAGTGTGAGTCCAACACTTATGTGAAAACCATGCAAAACAACACTTATTTGACAAATCTTTAGAAATGACTCCACAAGCCAAGGTTACTCATGTGTTTGTGACAATAATTGTAATAACATTGTTATTATCAAAAGTCATTGCGGAAGTGAAAAAAAATTGTCAGGTCACTTTTTCAACTTAAAACCACTTTGCAGGAAAGAAATTTAGTATGGATTGAAATACCTGAAAAAATTAGACTTTTCACATTACGGTCTATTGCCTTACATATACACGTTCTACTATGGAAAAGTTATGAAGGTTTTGAAATGCCTAATGCATTTTTGCATTTGGGATTCATTTGTGTTCCCTATGTCAAAAAAGGCTTTTTCACTCAATTTCATATGTATTGGGTGAAATCATGACAAGACGTAATATATTGAACTATAGCCTTAGTAAAGTGTTAGTCCAACACTTATGTGAAAACCATGCAAAACAACACTTATTTGACAAATCTTTAGAAATGACTCCACAAGCCAAGGTTACTCATGTGTTTGTGACAATAATTGTAATAACATTGTTATTATCAAAAGTCATTGCGGAAGTGAAAAAAAATTGTCAGGTCACTTTTTCAACTTAAAACCACTTTGCATGAAAGAAATTTAGTATGGATTGAAATACCTGAAAAAATTAGACTTTTCACATTACGGTCTATTGCCTTACATATACACGTTCTACTATGGAAAAGTTATGAAGGTTTTGAAATGCCTAATGCATTTTTGCATTTGGGATTCATTTGTGTTCCCTATGTCAAAAAAGGCTTTTTCACACAATTTCATATGTATTGGGTGAAATCATGACAAGACTTAATATACTGAACTATAGCCTTAGTAAAGTGTGAGTCCAACACTTATGTGAAAACCATGCAAAACAACCCTTATTTGACAAATCTTTAGAAATGACTCCACAAGCCAAGGTTACTCATGTGTTTGTGACAATAATTGTAATAACATTGTTATTATCAAAAGTCATTGCGGAAGTGAAAAAAAATTGTCAGGTCACTTTTTCAACTTAAAACCACTTTGCATGAAAGAAATTTAGTATGGATTGAAATACCTGAAAAAATTAGACTTTTCACATTACGGTCTATTGCCTTACATATACACGTTCTACTATGGAAAAGTTATGAAGGTTTTGAAATGCCTAATGCATTTTTGCATTTGGGATTCATTTGTGTTCCCTATGTCAAAAAAGGCTTTTTCACACAATTTCATATGTATTGGGTGAAATCATGACAAGACTTAATATACTGAACTATAGACCCTTTTTGAAGCTACGTCACAATTCCATGAGTTGAGTTTTGGAGGCAGAAAATCGTCTGTTCTGATAGACATGGCTGTAAATTTGACAACTTTCCCCATCTTTGAAAATATAGCTTGTCATCATAATATAACTCAAGAATCTATTTCTTAACACGATTTGATTCACAAACAACAAAATATATGTCCACCAACATGATTGAACGAGTAGGCTACCCAAAGTTCAGAGACTGACAGTAGCACAGGTGGCTATCTGCCTCTGGATAACGTAGTGATGCCTACTGCCACCGGAGCGACCTCTCTCGATTTAAACCACTTGTCAAAGCAAACAAATTTATCGACAGTCTCCACATATTTAACTGAACACAGGGATTTTGTATTACGTTAACACTAGGCCTACGCCTAAAAGCCAAACTTTACCACCGCATAACCCGCTAGCTTGTTAGCTGACGGTAGATCACCTACCTTGTTACAGTAGGCTGACGTTACTAGTCGTTTTCCCATAGGATTAAGCGCATTTCTCTTGAAGTGCACCTTAACTCATACAATTTGTAAACACTGTAAGGCATACAGGATCGCAACTGTAGTTGGATATTATTTAGTATACATCTGATAGATTACGCCAAAATTGTAAAATGTAGGATTAGTTGTTGTGAAAGCATTAAAAGCGAGTGCTGAAAACGGTCACTTTTGTATTCGTTCTGATAGCTTCTGGAGGCTTTCTGCCTCCAGTTGCAGTTTATAGAATGTTAGAACACGGAATGTTTACAAACACAGAAAGGGTCTATAGCCTTAGTAAAGTGTGAGTCCAACACTTATGTGAAAACCATGCAAAACAACACTTATTTGACAAATCTTTAGAAATGACTCCACAAGCCAAGGTTACTCATGTGTTTGTGACAATAATTGTAATAACATTGTTATTATCAAAAGTCATTGCGGAAGTGAAAAAAAAAATGTCAGGTCACTTTTTCAACTTAAAACCACTTTGCATGAAAGAAATTTAGTATGGATTGAAATACCTGAAAAAATTAGACTTTTCACATTACGGTCTATTGCCTTACATATACACGTTCTACTATGGAAAAGTTATGAAGGTTTTGAAATGCCTAATGCATTTTTGCATTTGGGATTCATTTGTGTTCCCTATGTCAAAAAAGGCTTTTTCACACAATTTCATATGTATTGGGTGAAATCATGACAAGACTTAATATACTGAACTATAGCCTTAGTAAAGTGTGAGTCCAACACCTATGTGAAAACCATGCAAAACAACATTTATTTGACAAATCTTTAGAAATGACTCCACAAGCCAAGGTTACTCATGTGTTTGTGACAATAATTGTAATAACATTGTTATTATCAAAAGTCATTGCGGAAGTGAAAAAAAATTGTCAGGTCACTTTTTCAACTTAAAACCACTTTGCATGAAAGAAATTTAGTATGGATTGAAATACCTGAAAAAATTAAACTTTTCACATTACGGTCTATTGCCTTACATATACACGTTCTACCTATGTCAAAAAAGGCTTTTTCACACAATTTCATATGTATTGGGTGAAATCATGACAAGACTTAATATATTGAACTATAGCCTTAGTAAAGTGTGAGTCCAACACTTATGTGAAAACCATGCAAAACAACCCTTATTTGACAAATCTTTAGAAATGACTCCACAAGCCAAGGTTACTCATGTGTTTGTGACAATAATTGTAATAACATTGTTATTATCAAAAGTCATTGCGGAAGTGAAAAAAAAATTGTCAGGTCACTTTTTCAACTTAAAACCACTTTGCATGAAAGAAATTTAGTATGGATTGAAATACCTGAAAAAATTAGACTTTTCACATTACGGTCTATTGCCTTACATATACACGTTCTACTATGGAAAAGTTATGAAGGTTTTGAAATGCCTAATGCATTTTTGCATTTGGGATTCATTTGTGTTCCCTATGTCAAAAAAGGCTTTTTCACACAATTTCATATGTATTGGGTGAAATCATGACAAGACTTAATATACTGAACTATAGCCTTAGTAAAGTGTGAGTCCAACAGTTATGTGAAAACCATGCAAAACAACCCTTATTTGACAAATCTTTAGAAATGACTCCACAAGCCAAGGTTACTCATGTGTTTGTGACAATAATTGTAATAACATTGTTATTATCAAAAGTCATTGCGGAAGTGAAAAAAAAATTGTCAGGTCACTTTTTCAACTTAACCCTTTGCAGACTGAGCGGAACATTCCATTTTTTCACTCTTGATGACCTCGCGACACAAAAAAGCTTACTGTGTGGCCATCGTAGATGGCAGAGATAAAATATACCTACCTCTGTAATCAGAAGAAAATGCTCTTTAAAATGATATATAATATTATTTATAATATGTAATGTACTTTAGAATATGTTTATAAATATCCTCAAAATTCAACCGAAAAAATCACAAAAATAACAATTTCTTGACATAAATGTTACTTTTCCCCTAATTTCTGTTATAGATAGAGAAAAACTTAGAGGGTATGAAAGATTAACAAAGTGGACCTCTACTCAATGAAAAAAACAGAATCAATTTATCACTTTCTGCTCAAAAGTTATGGCCAATTTATCGCTTCCTGTATGTTGCAGCAACGTGTAGAATCTTCAACGAGTAGAACTTTTTCATTGCCCGATTTGATATTTGACCCCTAAATACAAAGCCACAATGGTCAAAATAAGTTGATTTGGCCATATATGCATAAGACAGAGCTGAATATGGAATGCTTTATAATAATTTGGGACAGGTAATAAAATACTTGTGGAAGTGAAAGAGCTAAGTAAAGTCTAACTGATGGTGACCGCTTCTCTGTGTTCTCAATACACTATGATAACAAGACTAAAATGACAAAGAAAACATATATGTTAGGTTTTCTAAACAATGTGTTTCAATTATTTCAATTACATGTGACCATACGCAATCTATGATGTGTACAATAGGTGCCACCCTGACATAAGAGTGTCAGGGAGCCCCCCCCCCCAAGAAATATCTACTGAAAGGTAAATGGTCATTTCTATTATTGTAAGCAATAATCTTGTTACAACCAGATATGTGCATGTATGCAGGTTTGCCGTTGCAGACATGGTTTCCCGTCTATGCATGAATAGATCTCTCTATCCTCTGTTCTATTCACTTCTCTGTCCTCTGTTCGGACACTTCTCATCTTCATCCCCTTCAGCCAGAAACTCCAGCTTATTGTCTTCCTCTGAGTCCATCCCTTTATGGTCCAACATATTTGTAGAAGTCATGGAGTTGATCAGTAGTCTGCTGGGTCCTCCCCTCTCACTCCACCAGCCTATGTCAAAAAAGGCTTTTTCACTCAATTCCAAATGTATTGCGTGAAATCATGACAACACTTAATATACTGAACTATAGCCTTAGTGAAGTGAGCGTCCAACACTTCTGTGAAAACCATGCAAAACAACCATTTTTTGACATATCTTTGGAAATGACTCCACAAGCCAAGGTTACTCGTGTAGTGACAAAAATTGTATTAACATTGTTATTATCAAAAGTCATTGCTGAAATGAAAAAAAAATTGTCAGGTCACTTTTTCAACTTAAAACCACTTTGCAAGAAGGAAATTCAGTATGGATTGAAATACCTGAAAAAATTAGACTTTTCACATTACGGTCTATTGCCTTACATATACACTTTCTATTATGGAAAAGTTATGAAAGTTTTGAAATGCCTAATGCATTTTTGCATTTGGGATGAATTTGTGTTACGTATGTCAAAAAAGGCTTTTTCACACAATTTCATATGTATTGGGTGAAATCATGACAAGACTTAACCCTCATAGGGTCTTCGTTTTTTTGTTACATAGAAGATCCTTCCGGGTCTGGTGGACCAATGCATTTAAGGCCTTTTAATTTAACATATACAAACATTTCTTTGTTAAAATATTCTGCAAATGTATACTTCAACTCAATTGCAAGTAAAGTAAACAAAACAGGGGTCAGATATATCCTCTTTACCTTTGTTCACATTTATGCTTAGAAATGCCAATCGTTTTTAAGGATTTTTTCATGAAAAACTAACAAAATAAGGAAATCCCTCCTTAAATAGAAATAGAAATATCATCAGATATAGAAATGAAATTAGTTTTTACAAAAACAAACTGGATTATTTATTTGAATTTAGGTAGAAATTTAGTCTAATCAAGTTATAAAACCTCTGTTTGAGCACATTAGCCCCATTGACCCCAATTCGTATAAGTAACACTTTTACAGTATCGCTGTGGCAATGTATGTATCTAGCTCAACCTGTGTAACAATGTATGTAGTTAATGTACCAGTGTACATAATTAGGTAGATACAGTCTTATTATATTTTCATATCATACCACCATACTACACCATACCACACCAGGGGCAGAGATTTACTGTATATGTATTGTCTAAATATGTCTTGCATTGTGGGCATGTATATTGTGTTTTTCTGCCCATCTTTGGTCCACACACTTCATAATACACTGTGGGTGCTTACCAAAGGGCCTAGTCACTAGCTTTAACCAACTTAAAGCTCATAGGTTATGTGGGCACATACAGGCCCACATAACCTATGATTTTTACACTTAAAATCACCCCGGGTCCAGTGGACCCGGAAGACCCTGTATGTAATATAAATTTACAGGGGGGGTATAAGATTGGGGGTCAATTTTTTTTTTTTTTTTTTTCAGCAATGACTTTTGATAATAACAATGTTAATACAATTCTTGTCACAAACACATGAGTTACCTTGGCTTGTGGAGTCATTTCCAAAGATATGTCAAATAATGGTTGTTTTGCATGGTTTTCACATAAGTGTTGGACTCTCACTTTACTAAGGCTATAGTTCAGTATATTAAGTCTTGTCATGATTTCACCCAATACATTTGGAATTGAGTGAAAAAGCCTTTTTTGACATAGGGAACACAAATTAATCCCAAATGCAAAAATGCATTGGGCAATTCAAAACTGCAATTGCTTACGGCCATACCACGCTGAGCACTCCCGATCTCGTCTGATCTCGGAAGCTAAGCAGCGTCGGGCCTGGTTAGTACTTGGATGGGAGACCGCCTGGGAATACCAGGATCTGTAAGCTTTTTCTTCTCGTCGTCTCAGCATGAGTTGAGCCCAGTCAATTTTTTTTCCTCCTCCTGTTCCTTGTTTATGAAGGGCATTTTGACTGTCTGCAAATGCTTACGGCCATACCACGCTGAGGGGAATTTTGACTGTCTGCAATTGATTACGGCCATACCACGCTGAGCACGCCCGATTTCGTCTGATCTCGGAAGCTAAGCAGCGTCGGGCCTGGTTAGTACTTGGATGGAAGACCGCCTGGGAATACCAGGATCTGTAAGCTTTTTCTTCTCGTCGTCTCAGCATGAGTTGAGCCCAGTCAATTTTTTTTCCTCCTCCTGTTCCTTGTTTATGAAGGGCATTTTGACTGTCTGCAAATGCTTACGGCCATACCACGCTGAGCACGCCGGATCTCGTCTGATCTCGGAAGATAAGCAGCGTCGGGCCTGGTTAGTACTTGGATGGGAGACTGCCTGGGAATGGCCCATGACCCCCCAAGTCCCACCCTAACATGTATGAATCGTATGAAAAATGTCACCTTTTGTGATACAGTGAGTTTAAAACACTTAAATAATGGAATTGTTATGGAAGTACCAAGCAAAGCCATTTTAAAATTCAATGAAAATATTTTATTGTCACCCAATGAATCAAACATGTATGACATGAAGAATCCCACATACTTAATTGAAAAGATAATTTCAGGTTTCAGGTTTCTGTATATAGGCATACAGGTATGTATGAATGAAACATGTATGAATACTTTGTATAAAACACTTAAAATTTGAGTTGATACATAAAAAATGAACCGTTATTTTTTCAACTTTATACATATATATGAAATCTCAAAAAAATTTGATATTTAAATATTGAAATAATTTTTTAAACAATTAATTAATGTACATTTCAAACAATTTAAAATAATTTACATTATTGCAATCCAGGCAACAGGAAAACAAACAAACAAGAGCAATCATATTTACGTAACAACCTGCTGCCCTGGCTAAGGTGTGTGTGTGTGTGTGTGTGTGTGTGTGTCTTTCTGTCTGTGTGTGTGTGTGTGTGTGTGTGTGTGTGTGTGTGTGTGTGTGTGTGTGTGTGTGTGTGTGTGTGTATGTTTTGCACCTGCTGCAGATATCTGAAAACACTACAGGCTGACACACAGAAAGACAGACAGACAGACAAGGTCATTGCAACCCAATTGTGGTAAACATTAGAGGGAGGTTCTCCTCTTCTCCAGTTCCTGATCCACCACACTTTTAAAGTGTTCATAGCTGTTGTACGTTACACCTTCAAAGCCAGGTGTGGTGGACATGTTGGTGGAGGGGCAAAAGGTGAATATTTTCTGGCTGCTTCCAGCCACTCTGTCTTTGGAAGGAGTGTATTTCTTCCGTTGCCCTCCACAACCCTTGCAAGCCCCACAGGGCTTATTGGACTTCTTTGGCATGATAGGTTTCATGATGGGAGGACAGGGTGGGAGGACAGGGAGGAATAGAGGGCTGGCGGATGGCAGCAATCTCACTGATGGAGCCTGTGGTTGTGCTGGCTCTTGCCATGGCAGGTGGCACACAGGATGCAGTGGCAGGCTTGGACTTGATACAGTGGTTTGAAGGCCCTGGTTGTTGGTGTGGCGGTGGCTCTGGCTGCAGCTGCAGCTCTTCAAAGTCCAACCTGTAAATATAAAAGAAAACACACACACGCACAAGCTTGAGTATCATATAGTATCATACAGTACAGCCTCCAATGTGCTGTATTCTCATAGGGAAAAAAAAATAAAAAATAAATATTATATATATATATATGAAAATGTCGCGTCCATAACGCTGGAATTGCCCATATATATATATATATATATATATATATATATATATATATATATATATATAAATAAAAACTTAGATAGCAATTCAAATCTGAACAACAAACAAATAGTATATAAGAAATTAGTGGTAAAAAAAGTTGGCTTTTGTGGTATGATCCATGGGTGTGCATTAACATTTTACTCTGTCACAAAAAATAGATGGGTGAAGTGACTGTAGAGCTTACCTCCGCTTTTCACCACGCCTTCTGCCAGCAACATGGTGAGGATCCTGGTACTGAACCTGAGGTATGTCTGGTTGTGGCAGTGATGACGGCAGGGCAGGCGCATCAGCCATTGTTTGGCCTGATAGCACAGACCGGTGAGGCTTCACTTTCGGCATGACTGTTGCCCTGAAGTTGGCCATCTTTTCCTCCCTCCTGAAAAAGCTGCTGATGGACTTGATGTTAATGTTGGGCAACGGGATGGTGAGGCTGCTCAGGACCGGGTCGTCTCTCACTCTGTCAAGGATCTTCTCATACTGGCCTTTGATGGATGAGGCCAGCTTGCTGGGAGAGGAGTGGAACTTGCTGCAGGGTGGATGGTGCTGCAGCATCTTAATCAGGAGGTACAGAAGACGGCTCTCCTCTGTTACCTGTGCTGCCTGCGGGTACCTCATCCAGCCAAACTTGGTCTTCTGGGCAGCACTGGTCTCTGGCGTGACTGATCCAAGGCAACGGCCAAAGAGGGTGTAGCCCCACCTGGACTCGTACCTCTTCACGAAGTTGGCACCGGACCGGTCGTCATGGAGAGCAGCAGCAGCCGTGGCAATTTGCTGCCTCAGCATGGCTGGCACGAGGTGGTGGTGGTCGGTGCCGCCTGCCAGCTGGAGAAGAAGTGACGCAAGGGCCTCCACTTCCTCTATCCCTGGTAGATGGAGATGCCGTTGGCTCGCCAGGACATCCTGCAAAGCCGGGTTGTCATCTTCCTCTACCTGCTCTGCTTGAGTGAGGACGATGTGTTTCTCACAGACGTGGTCTATGGGGTCCTCCTCCGACATGGCTCCAACACCCTCGTCAGCCAGCTCGCCCTTCAACACCACTCTCCTCAGCAGCGGACTCCCCTTCCCCCTCCTCCTCCTCCTCCTTCCTGCACTGCTCTTCCTCAGCTGCAAAACATTACATTGTGTTGACTTGCATTGTGATTAATTGTGTTGAGTACAAGGTCAAAAAATAGTTGTTTCTATACCTTTCTGTGCATAGTAGTGCCCTGGATGTCCCCTAGACAGTACAACGGGATATTAAAAGTTGACTAAATATCTGACAAAAATTGATGGATGCCCTGTCTGGTTGCCATGAAAAGCCAAAAATGATATATCCACCATTTTCAAATCAATTCTGAGTGATTGGTTAACCCCACCTACATAATAATGGTATCACCAGAAAGCCCTGGATGTCCCCCAGACAGTACAACGGGATTTTAAAAGTTGCCATGAATGGTTTTTCAGTTATAAGACTTAAACTGATGTCCACTGCAGAGGACAAAAAAGGAATTGCTGGGTCTTAGGAGGATATTAGGGCTAGAGCTAGGGTTAGGGTTGTGGAACCTAAAGAAGGCAGGACCTTGAAAGAGGACTGGGCGTATGCCTGAGGTGACCAGAAAGACAAGGCCAACCTCCAATCTTTCTATTTCTGACATCCATTTTCTGAAGTCAAAAGCATGTAGGAGGCTACACAGGGGCTGAAAGCAGGGCCAGAGATAGTGAAAAAATGCCTTGTATCTCCAATGGGCATTTGTATGAAATTGGATTAGGCGAAGAAAGAAAGAAAGAAAGAAAGAAAGAAAGAAAGAAAGAAAGAAAGAAAGAAAGAAAGAAAGAAAGAAAGAAAGAAAGAAAGAAAGACTTCCCCTTGGTCCTTAAAGCACAACCCCTCAATAATGAGCCTTGGGTCATTGGCTTTGTAGCCAGTGTACAGAAATGGCATGCTGTAGACCTGAGTTTTAGGGTTTGAAGGGGTGACTACACTCTCCCTTCACTACAAATGTGGTAAAGAAGTAGGATGGCTTGCCATGAGGTCATTACAAAGCTGCTTAAAGTGTAAACCATGTTAAAGACGCTCATAATTTGACCCCTGGCCTTTGGGCCACAGACCCCAGCTATGAGAGAAACACTGGTGGGTCGGGCACCATAAGATGGCAAAAGTACACTACGGGTGTTTTTTTCTATCATTTATTATAAATTAAAAGCAAAGACCTTGTTGTCTCAGTCAACCTTTTGTCATTTCAAACTTTGAAATCAGTTTAAAAAAAAAAAAAAAAAAACAAAGGTAGCAGTAAGTCCCGATGTCCTCTACAGGGGACATTGAACAAATGTTGTGTTTTGAAGGTGTTAAAATGACTGGTTCTTTCTGAAATCTCTCTGTATTCATATTTAGACTCACTTTTATCATCAAATTTGATAATATGAAAAAAAAACTAAATATCTGACAAAAATTGATGGATGCCCTGTCTGGTTACCATGAAAAGCCAAAAATGATATATCCACCATTTTCAAATCAATTCTGAGTGATTGGTTAACCCCACCTACATAATAATGGTATCACCAGAAAGCCCTGGATGTCCCCCAGACAGTACAACGGGATTTTAAAAGTTGCCATGAATGGTTTTTCACTTATAAGACTTAAACTGATGTCCACTACAGAGGACAAAAAGGAATTGCTGGGTCTTAGGAGGATATTAGGGCTAGAGCTAGGGTTAGGGTTGTGGAACCTAAAGCAGGCAGGACCTTGAAAGAGGACTGGGCGTATGCCTGAGGTGACCAGAAAGACAAGGCCAACCTCCAATCTTTCCATTTCTGACATCCATTTTCTGAAGTCAAAAGCATGTAGGAGGCTAGACAGGGGCTGAAAGCAGGGCCAGAGATAGTGAAAAAATGCCTTGCATCTCCAATGGGCATTTGTGTGAAATTGGGTTTGGCGAAAGAAAGAAAGAAAGAAAGAAAGAAAGAAAGAAAGAAAGAAGAAGAAAGAAAGAAGAAGAAGAAGAAAGAAGACTTCCCCTTGGTCCTTAAAGCACAACCCCTCAATAATGAGCCTTGGGTCATTGGCTTTGTAGCCAGTGTACAGAAATGGCATGCTGTAGACCTGAGTTTTAGGGTTTGAAGGGGTGACTACACTCTCCCTTCACTACAAATGTGGTAAAGAAGTAGGATGGCTTGCCATGAGGTCATTACAAAGCTGCTTAAAGTGTATACCATGTTAAAGACGCTCATAATTTGACCCCTGGCCTTTGGGCCACAGACCCCAGCTATGAGAGAAACACTGGTGGGTCGGGCACCATAAGATGGCAAAAGTACACTACGGGTATTTTTTTCTATCATTTATTATAAATTAAAAGCAAAAACCTTGTTGTCTCAGTCAACCCTTTGTCATTTCAAACTTTGAAATTAGTTTAAAAAAAAAAAAAAAACATGTAGCAGTAAGTCTCGATGTCCTCTACAGGGGACATTGAACAAATGTTGTGTTTTGAAGGTGTTAAAATGACTGGTTCTTTCTGAAATCTCTCTGTATTCATATTTAGACTCACTTTTATCATCAAATTTGATAATATGAAAAAAAAACTAAATATCTGACAAAAATTGATGGATGCCCTGTCTGGTTGCCATGAAAAGCCAAAAATGATATATCCACCATTTTCAAATCAATTCTGAGTGATTGGTTAACCCCACCTACATAATAATGGTATCACCAGAAAGCCCTGGATGTCCCCTAGACAGTACAACGGGATTTTAAAAGTTGGCATGAATGGTTTTTCACTTATAAGACTTAAACTGATGTCCACTACAGAGGACAAAAAAGGAATTGCTGGGTCTTAGGAGGATATTAGGGCTAGAGCTAGGGTTAGGGTTGTGGAACCTAAAGCAGGCAGGACCTTGAAAGAGGACTGGGCGTATGCCTGAGGTGACCAGAAAGACAAGGCCAACCTCCAATCTTTCCATTTCTGACATCCATTTTCTGAAGTCAAAAGCATGTAGGAGGCTAGACAGGGGCTGAAAGCAGGGCCAGAGATAGTGAAAAAATGCCTTGCATCTCCAATGGGCATTTGTGTGAAATTGGGTTAGGCGAAAGAAAGAAAGAAAGAAAGAAAGAAAGAAAGAAAGAAAGAAAGAAAGAAAGAAAGAAAGAAAGAAAGAAAGACTTCCCCTTGGTCCTTAAAGCACAACCCCTCAATAATGAGCCTTGGGTCATTGGCTTTGTAGCCAGTGTACAGAAATGGCATGCTGTAGACCTGAGTTTTAGGGTTTGAAGGGGTGACTACACTCTCCCTTCACTACAAATGTGGTAAAGAAGTAGGATGGCTTGCCATGAGGTCATTACAAAGCTGCTTAAAGTGTATACCATGTTAAAGACGCTCATAATTTGACCCCTGGCCTTTGGGCCACAGACCCCAGCTAATAGAGAGAAACACTGGTGGGTCGGGCACCATAAGATGGCAAAAGTACACTACGGGTATTTTTTTCTATCATTTATTATAAATTAAAAGCAAAGACCTTGTTGTCTCAGTCAACCCTTTGTCATTTCAAACTTTGAAATTAGTTTAAAAAAAAAAAAAAAAAAAAACATGTAGCAGTAAGTCTCGATGTCCTCTACAGGGGACATTGAACAAATGTTGTGTTTTGAAGGTGTTAAAATGACTGGTTCTTTCTGAAATCTCTCTGTATTCATATTTAGACTCACTTTTATCATCAAATTTGATAATATGAAAAAAAAACTAAATATCTGACAAAAATTGATGGATGCCCTGTCTGGTTGCCATGAAAAGCCAAAAATGATATATCCACCATTTTCAAATCAATTCTGAGTGATTGGTTAACCCCACCTACATAATAATGGTATCACCAGAAAGCCCTGGATGTCCCCTAGACAGTACAACGGGATTTTAAAAGTTGGCATGAATGGTTTTTCACTTATAAGACTTAAACTGATGTCCACTACAGAGAACAAAAAAGGAATTGCTGGGTCTTAGGAGGATATTAGGGCTAGAGCTAGGGTTAGGGTTGTGGAACCAAAAGCAGGCAGGACCTTGAAAGAGGACTGGGCGTATGCCTGAGGCGACCAGAAAGACAAGGCCAACCTCCAATCTTTCTATTTCTGACATCCATTTTCTGAAGTCAAAAGCATGTAGGAGGCTAGACAGGGGCTGAAAGCAGGGCCAGAGATAGTGAAAAAATGCCTTGCATCTCCAATGGGCATTTGTGTGAAATTGGGTTTGGCGAAAGAAAGAAAGAAAGAAAGAAAGAAAGAAAGAAAGAAAGAAAGAAAAGACTTCCCCTTGGTCCTTAAAGCACAACCCCTCAATAATGAGCCTTGGGTCATTGGCTTTGTAGCCAGTGTACAGAAATGGCATGCTGTAGACCTGAGTTTTAGGGTTTGAAGGGGTGACTACACTCTCCCTTCACTACAAATGTGGTAAAGAAGTAGGATGGCTTGCCATGAGGTCATTACAAAGCTGCTTAAAGTGTATACCATGTTAAAGACGCTCATAATTTGACCCCTGGCCTTTGGGCCACAGACCCCAGCTATGAGAGAAACACTGGTGGGTCGGGCACCATAAGATGGCAAAAGTACACTACGGGTATTTTTTTCTATCATTTATTATAAATTAAAAGCAAAGACCTTGTTGTCTCAGTCAACCCTTTGTCATTTCAAACTTTGAAATTAGTTTAAAAAAAAAAAAAAAAAAAACATGTAGCAGTAAGTCTCGATGTCCTCTACAGGGGACATTGAACAAATGTTGTGTTTTGAAGGTGTTAAAATGACTGGTTCTTTCTGAAATCTCTCTGTATTCATATTTAGACTCACTTTTATCATCAAATTTGATAATATGAAAAAAAAACTAAATATCTGACAAAAATTGATGGATGCCCTGTCTGGTTGCCATGAAAAGCCAAAAATGATATATCCACCATTTTCAAATCAATTCTGAGTGATTGGTTAACCCCACCTACATAATAATGGTATCACCAGAAAGCCCTGGATGTCCCCTAGACAGTACAACGGGATTTTAAAAGTTGGCATGAATGGTTTTTCACTTATAAGACTTAAACTGATGTCCACTACAGAGGACAAAAAAGGAATTGCTGGGTCTTAGGAGGATATTAGGGCTAGAGCTAGGGTTAGGGTTGTGGAACCTAAAGCAGGCAGGACCTTGAAAGAGGACTGGGCGTATGCCTGAGGTGACCAGAAAGACAAGGCCAACCTCCAATCTTTCCATTTCTGACATCCATTTTCTGAAGTCAAAAGCATGTAGGAGGCTAGACAGGGGCTGAAAGCAGGGCCAGAGATAGTGAAAAAATGCCTTGCATCTCCAATGGGCATTTGTGTGAAATTGGGTTTGGCGAAAGAAAGAAAGAAAGAAAGAAAGAAAGAAAGAAAGAAAGAAAGAAAGAAAGAAAGAAAAAAAGAAAGAAAGACTTCCCCTTGGTCCTTAAAGCACAACCCCTCAATAATGAGCCTTGGGTCATTGGCTTTGTAGCCAGTGTACAGAAATGGCATGCTGTAGACCTGAGTTTTAGGGTTTGAAGGGGTGACTACACTCTCCCTTCACTACAAATGTGGTAAAGAAGTAGGATGGCTTGCCATGAGGTCATTACAAAGCTGCTTAAAGTGTATACCATGTTAAAGACGCTCATAATTTGACCCCTGGCCTTTGGGCCACAGACCCCAGCTATGAGAGAAACACTGGTGGGTCGGGCACCATAAGATGGCAAAAGTACACTACGGGTATTTTTTTCTATCATTTATTATGCTCATAATTTGACCCCTGGCCTTTGGGCCACAGACCCCAGCTATGAGAGAAACACTGGTGGGTCGGGCACCATAAAATGGCAAAAGTACACTACGGGTGTTTTTTTCTATCATTTATTATAAATTAAAAGCAAAGACCTTGTTGTCTCAGTCAACCCTTTGTCATTTCAAACTTTGAAATTAGTTTAAAAAAAAAAAAAAAAAAAAACATGTAGCAGTAAGTCTCGATGTCCTCTACAGGGGACATTGAACAAATGTTGTGTTTTGAAGGTGTTAAAATGACTGGTTCTTTCTGAAATCTCTCTGTATTCATATTTAGACTCACTTTTATCATCAAATTTGATAATATGAAAAAAAAACTAAATATCTGACAAAAATTGATGGATGCCCTGTCTGGTTGCCATGAAAAGCCAAAAATGATATATCCACCATTTTCAAATCAATTCTGAGTGATTGGTTAACCCCACCTACATAATAATGGTATCACCAGAAAGCCCTGGATGTCCCCTAGACAGTACAACGGGATTTTAAAAGTTGGCATGAATGGTTTTTCACTTATAAGACTTAAACTGATGTCCACTACAGAGGACAAAAAAGGAATTGCTGGGTCTTAGGAGGATATTAGGGCTAGAGCTAGGGTTAGGGTTGTGGAACCTAAAGCAGGCAGGACCTTGAAAGAGGACTGGGCGTATGCCTGAGGTGACCAGAAAGACAAGGCCAACCTCCAATCTTTCCATTTCTGACATCCATTTTCTGAAGTCAAAAGCATGTAGGAGGCTAGACAGGGGCTGAAAGCAGGGCCAGAGATAGTGAAAAAATGCCTTGCATCTCCAATGGGCATTTGTGTGAAATTGGGTTTGGCGAAAGAAAGAAAGAAAGAAAGAAAGAAAGAAAGAAAGAAAGAAAGAAAGAAAGAAAGAAAGAAAGAAAGACTTCCCCTTGGTCCTTAAAGCACAACCCCTCAATAATGAGCCTTGGGTCATTGGCTTTGTAGCCAGTGTACAGAAATGGCATGCTGTAGACCTGAGTTTTAGGGTTTGAAGGGGTGACTACACTCTCCCTTCACTACAAATGTGGTAAAGAAGTAGGATGGCTTGCCATGAGGTCATTACAAAGCTGCTTAAAGTGTATACCATGTTAAAGACGCTCATAATTTGACCCCTGGCCTTTGGGCCACAGACCCCAGCTATGAGAGAAACACTGGTGGGTCGGGCACCATAAGATGGCAAAAGTACACTACGGGTATTTTTTTCTATCATTTATTATAAATTAAAAGCAAAGACCTTGTTGTCTCAGTCAACCCTTTGTCATTTCAAACTTTGAAATTAGTTTAAAAAAAAAAAAAAAAAAAAAACATGTAGCAGTAAGTCTCGATGTCCTCTACAGGGGACATTGAACAAATGTTGTGTTTTGAAGGTGTTAAAATGACTGGTTCTTTCTGAAATCTCTCTGTATTCATATTTAGACTCACTTTTATCATCAAATTTGATAATATGAAAAAAAAACTAAATATCTGACAAAAATTGATGGATGCCCTGTCTGGTTGCCATGAAAAGCCAAAAATGATATATCCACCATTTTCAAATCAATTCTGAGTGATTGGTTAACCCCACCTACATAATAATGGTATCACCAGAAAGCCCTGGATGTCCCCTAGACAGTACAACGGGATTTTAAAAGTTGGCATGAATGGTTTTTCACTTATAAGACTTAAACTGATGTCCACTACAGAGGACAAAAAAGGAATTGCTGGGTCTTAGGAGGATATTAGGGCTAGAGCTAGGGTTAGGGTTGTGGAACCTAAAGCAGGCAGGACCTTGAAAGAGGACTGGGCGTATGCCTGAGGTGACCAGAAAGACAAGGCCAACCTCCAATCTTTCCATTTCTGACATCCATTTTCTGAAGTCAAAAGCATGTAGGAGGCTAGACAGGGGCTGAAAGCAGGGCCAGAGATAGTGAAAAAATGCCTTGCATCTCCAATGGGCATTTGTGTGAAATTGGGTTTGGCGAAAGAAAGAAAGAAAGAAAGAAAGAAAGAAAGAAAGAAAGAAAGAAAGAAAGAAAGAAAAGACTTCCCCTTGGTCCTTAAAGCACAACCCCTCAATAATGAGCCTTGGGTCATTGGCTTTGTAGCCAGTGTACAGAAATGGCATGCTGTAGACCTGAGTTTTAGGGTTTGAAGGGGTGACTACACTCTCCCTTCACTACAAATGTGGTAAAGAAGTAGGATGGCTTGCCATGAGGTCATTACAAAGCTGCTTAAAGTGTATACCATGTTAAAGACGCTCATAATTTGACCCCTGGCCTTTGGGCCACAGACCCCAGCTATGAGAGAAACACTGGTGGGTCGGGCACCATAAGATGGCAAAAGTACACTACGGGTATTTTTTTCTATCATTTATTATAAATTAAAAGCAAAGACCTTGTTGTCTCAGTCAACCCTTTGTCATTTCAAACTTTGAAATTAGTTTAAAAAAAAAAAAAAAAAAAAACATGTAGCAGTAAGTCTCGATGTCCTCTACAGGGGACATTGAACAAATGTTGTGTTTTGAAGGTGTTAAAATGACTGGTTCTTTCTGAAATCTCTCTGTATTCATATTTAGACTCACTTTTATCATCAAATTTGATAATATGAAAAAAAAACTAAATATCTGACAAAAATTGATGGATGCCCTGTCTGGTTGCCATGAAAAGCCAAAAATGATATATCCACCATTTTCAAATCAATTCTGAGTGATTGGTTAACCCCACCTACATAATAATGGTATCACCAGAAAGCCCTGGATGTCCCCTAGACAGTACAACGGGATTTTAAAAGTTGCCATGAATGGTTTTTCACTTATAAGACTTAAACTGATGTCCACTACAGAGGACAAAAAAGGAATTGCTGGGTCTTAGGAGGATATTAGGGCTAGAGCTAGGGTTAGGGTTGTGGAACCTAAAGCAGGCAGGACCTTGAAAGAGGACTGGACGTATGCCTGAGGTGACCAGAAAGACAAGGCCAACCTCCAATCTTTCCTTTTCTGACATCCATTTTCTGAAGTCAAAAGCATGTAGGAGGCTAGACAGGGGCTGAAAGCAGGGCCAGAGATAGTGAAAAAATGCCTTGCATCTCCAATGGGCATTTGTGTGAAATTGGGTTTGGCGAAAGAAAGAAAGAAAGAAAGAAAGAAAGAAAGAAAGAAAGAAAGAAAGAAAGAAAGAAAGACTTCCCCTTGGTCCTTAAAGCACAACCCCTCAATAATGAGCCTTGGGTCATTGGCTTTGTAGCCAGTGTACAGAAATGGCATGCTGTAGACCTGAGTTTTAGGGTTTGAAGGGGTGACTACACTCTCCCTTCACTACAAATGTGGTAAAGAAGTAGGATGGCTTGCCATGAGGTCATTACAAAGCTGCTTAAAGTGTATACCATGTTAAAGACGCTCATAATTTGACCCCTGGCCTTTGGGCCACAGACCCCAGCTATGAGAGAAACACTGGTGGGTCGGGCACCATAAGATGGCAAAAGTACACTACGGGTATTTTTTTCTATCATTTATTATAAATTAAAAGCAAAGACCTTGTTGTCTCAGTCAACCCTTTGTCATTTCAAACTTTGAAATTAGTTTAAAAAAAAAAAAAAAAAAAAAACATGTAGCAGTAAGTCTCGATGTCCTCTACAGGGGACATTGAACAAATGTTGTGTTTTGAAGGTGTTAAAATGACTGGTTCTTTCTGAAATCTCTCTGTATTCATATTTAGACTCACTTTTATCATCAAATTTGATAATATGAAAAAAAAACTAAATATCTGACAAAAATTGATGGATGCCCTGTCTGGTTGCCATGAAAAGCCAAAAATGATATATCCACCATTTTCAAATCAATTCTGAGTGATTGGTTAACCCCACCTACATAATAATGGTATCACCAGAAAGCCCTGGATGTCCCCTAGACAGTACAACGGGATTTTAAAAGTTGGCATGAATGGTTTTTCACTTATAAGACTTAAACTGATGTCCACTACAGAGGACAAAAAAGGAATTGCTGGGTCTTAGGAGGATATTAGGGCTAGAGCTAGGGTTAGGGTTGTGGAACCTAAAGCAGGCAGGACCTTGAAAGAGGACTGGGCGTATGCCTGAGGTGACCAGAAAGACAAGGCCAACCTCCAATCTTTCCATTTCTGACATCCATTTTCTGAAGTCAAAAGCATGTAGGAGGCTAGACAGGGGCTGAAAGCAGGGCCAGAGATAGTGAAAAAATGCCTTGCATCTCCAATGGGCATTTGTGTGAAATTGGGTTTGGCGAAAGAAAGAAAGAAAGAAAAAGAAAGAAAGAAAGAAAGAAAGAAAAGAAAGAGAAGAAAGACTTCCCCTTGGTCCTTAAAGCACAACCCCTCAATAATGAGCCTTGGGTCATTGGCTTTGTAGCCAGTGTACAGAAATGGCATGCTGTAGACCTGAGTTTTAGGGTTTGAAGGGGTGACTACACTCTCCCTTCACTACAAATGTGGTAAAGAAGTAGGATGGCTTGCCATGAGGTCATTACAAAGCTGCTTAAAGTGTATACCATGTTAAAGACGCTCATAATTTGACCCCTGGCCTTTGGGCCACAGACCCCAGCTATGAGAGAAACACTGGTGGGTCGGGCACCATAAGATGGCAAAAGTACACTACGGGTATTTTTTTCTATCATTTATTATAAATTAAAAGCAAAGACCTTGTTGTCTCAGTCAACCCTTTGTCATTTCAAACTTTGAAATTAGTTTAAAAAAAAAAAAAAAAAAAACATGTAGCAGTAAGTCTCGATGTCCTCTACAGGGGACATTGAACAAATGTTGTGTTTTGAAGGTGTTAAAATGACTGGTTCTTTCTGAAATCTCTCTGTATTCATATTTAGACTCACTTTTATCATCAAATTTGATAATATGAAAAAAAAAACTAAATATCTGACAAAAATTGATGGATGCCCTGTCTGGTTGCCATGAAAAGCCAAAAATGATATATCCACCATTTTCAAATCAATTCTGAGTGATTGGTTAACCCCACCTACATAATAATGGTATCACCAGAAAGCCCTGGATGTCCCCTAGACAGTACAACGGGATTTTAAAAGTTGGCATGAATGGTTTTTCACTTATAAGACTTAAACTGATGTCCACTACAGAGGACAAAAAGGAATTGCTGGGTCTTAGGAGGATATTAGGGCTAGAGCTAGGGTTAGGGTTGTGGAACCTAAAGCAGGCAGGACCTTGAAAGAGGACTGGGCGTATGCCTGAGGTGACCAGAAAGACAAGGCCAACCTCCAATCTTTCCATTTCTGACATCCATTTTCTGAAGTCAAAAGCATGTAGGAGGCTAGACAGGGGCTGAAAGCAGGGCCAGAGATAGTGAAAAAATGCCTTGCATCTCCAATGGGCATTTGTGTGAAATTGGGTTTGGCAGAAAGAAAGAAAGAAAAAGAAAGAAAAGAAAGAAAGAAAGAAAGAAAGAAAGAAAGACTTCCCCTTGGTCCTTAAAGCACAACCCCTCAATAATGAGCCTTGGGTCATTGGCTTTGTAGCCAGTGTACAGAAATGGCATGCTGTAGACCTGAGTTTTAGGGTTTGAAGGGGTGACTACACTCTCCCTTCACTACAAATGTGGTAAAGAAGTAGGATGGCTTGCCATGAGGTCATTACAAAGCTGCTTAAAGTGTATACCATGTTAAAGACGCTCATAATTTGACCCCTGGCCTTTGGGCCACAGACCCCAACTATGAGAGAAACACTGGTGGGTCGGGCACCATAAGATGGCAAAAGTACACTACGGGTATTTTTTTCTATCATTTATTATAAATTAAAAGCAAAGACCTTGTTGTCTCAGTCAACCCTTTGTCATTTCAAACTTTGAAATTAGTTTAAAAAAAAAAAAAAAAAAAAACATGTAGCAGTAAGTCTCGATGTCCTCTACAGGGGACATTGAACAAATGTTGTGTTTTGAAGGTGTTAAAATGACTGGTTCTTTCTGAAATCTCTCTGTATTCATATTTAGACTCACTTTTATCATCAAATTTGATAATATGAAAAAAAAAACTAAATATCTGACAAAAATTGATGGATGCCCTGTCTGGTTGCCATGAAAAGCCAAAAATGATATATCCACCATTTTCAAATCAATTCTGAGTGATTGGTTAACCCCACCTACATAATAATGGTATCACCAGAAAGCCCTGGATGTCCCCTAGACAGTACAACGGGATTTTAAAAGTTGGCATGAATGGTTTTTCACTTATAAGACTTAAACTGATGTCCACTACAGAGGACAAAAAAGGAATTGCTGGGTCTTAGGAGGATATTAGGGCTAGAGCTAGGGT
>JAODXP020001808.1:15000-17500 GCA_027497455.2 Sardinella longiceps | reverse complement strand
TCCAGTTCTCTGCCTCTCTCCAGCAGGAGGCGCTGTTAATGCTGGCCATCATGGAGGAATACGACTGGCACGTCTTCTCCATAGTCACCAGCAAATTCCCTGGGTACCTGGACTTCATCTCCACTCTCCGCACCACTGTGGGTAACACACACACACACACACACACACACACACACACACACACACACACACACACACACACACACACACACACATGCATAGTCACGGACAGACACACACACACACACACACACACACACACACACACACACACACACACACACACACACTTCAATTCAATTCAATCAGGCTTTATTGGCATGACAAATATTTTTTGCATTGCCAAAGCATAACATAAGTTTACATGAAAAGTACAATGGGGTACAAAGAATGACAAACATGTACACACACACACACACACACACACACACACACACACACACACACACACACACACACACACACACACACACACGGTGATCTCCAAAGCCCCCTGCCCATTTCATATTATTGTCAAGACTATGTGACTCTCCATTCCGTAGAAAATGAACTTTTAATCAGGTGTGCACCAAGTCTGTTAATGTGCTGAAGTTTTTTTTTTTTTTTTAGGTGATGTCAAAATCATACAATACATATATCAATGTCCATGTGTGTAAAAAAAAAAAAAAAAAAAAAAGGCGCTATCTAGCTTTACTTAGCTTTTGCATCTACTGAGGTTGACTGACTGGGGCGCCAGCTGCCACTGATTCCAATTTGCTCCCATAGACATGAACTACCACGACATATATGGCTCCTGAAGGATCTGTGGCTAGGATGTGTAACACTTAAATGCTTCCCCTCTGCAAGGTCACTACTCTGTGTAACAGTATAATACTTCCCCTCTGCAAGGCCACTACTCTGTGTAACAGTATAATGTGTCCCCTCTGCAAGGTCACTGCAGGATGATATGAGTGAGCACTTCGGTTCCCAGTGTAACACTAGTGTGTAACAGTATAATACGTCCCCTCTGCAAGGTCACTACTCTGGGTAACAGTATAATACGTCCCCTCTGCAAGGTCACTCTTTGAAACATTATAATATGTTCCTTCTGCAAGGCCAGGATGTGTAACAGTTTAATCGTCTCCCCTGCAAGGTCACAGTGTGTAACAGTATAATATGTCCCCTCTGCAAGGTCACTACTCTGCAGTGTTGGGGAGTAACGAGTTACATGTAACGAAATTCCGTAATTTAATTACAAAATAAAAGTAACAGTAATCAATTACAGTTACTTTGAAAAAATGTGTAATTGAATTACAGTTACTTCAAGAAATATTCAGAATTACAATTTTAGTTACATGATCCCAATATCATCTGCAGAAACATGGACAAGTGTGCTTCATGTAAATACAACATCCTCTATTTACAACTAAATGTCACTACTACAGCTAAAATACACTATTCTAATATAATTGTTTCTTCTGTCATGTTAGCAACACTACTCACTTGTTACTGGATCTACAGTGGTCTTAGTTGCAGTAACAAGGAGGCCTGACTGTCAGACAGAAACTACAACATAGGCCTGTAGCCCATTGCTGGATGTAAAAATGAGCTCTATTGACCAGGTTCACACATACTTTATGAGCAATCTCAGACAAACACCTGCTTATTCAGTGTAAATAAATACTTATTCAAGTATTTTAATTTGCTCGTAGTGAATTCTGACACTTCTGTGGGAGTTAAAAAAGGATTTTGGCAATGCCAATGGTGAATAATAGGCCTATGTGACAGTTAACATTGCCAGGATTCAAAACCTCAAAATTGCTTGACGATTGAAAAAAAAAATGTTCAAAAATGTTGAAATGTAATCAAAAAGTAATCAAATGTAATTAGTCACATTACTTTATTAAAGTAATCAAAATAGTTACACTACAATTACTCTTTCGAAGGGGTAACTTGTAACTGTAACGCATTACATTTCTAAAGTAACTTACCCAACACTGCTACTCTGTGTATCAGTATAATACGTCCCCTCTGCAAGGCCACTTTGTGTAACAGTTTAATACGTCCCCTCTGCAAGGTCAGGATGTGTTGCGTGATAATATGTCCCTTCTTGAATTCTAACAAGAGTGTGAAAGGGGCCTGCATGATTTTGCGTGTGTGTGTGTTTGTGTGTGTGTGTGTGTGTGTGTGTGTGTGTGTGTGTGTGTGTGTGTGTGTGTGTTTGTGTGTGTGTGCAATTTTGTGTTGTTGTTTTCTTGGTTATAATGTAAGCTGTTCTTATGCTTTAAGGTCTTATGGTTTAAATCCTGTGTGTGTGTGTGTGTGTGTGTGTGTGTGTGTGTGTGTGTGTGTGTGTGTGTGTGTGTGTGAGTGAATATGACTCTCATGGTTTTTAAATATAATTGCCTTCAGGTTTATAGGCTAATTTGTATCTCTGGTGAGTCCACTACATTCCCTGGGGAGTATTTCAAAATACAGTGTGCACACACACACACACACACACACACACACACACACACAC
>JAODXP020001806.1:12500-15000 GCA_027497455.2 Sardinella longiceps | reverse complement strand
CAGACAGAAGACTTAAATGAGAACTCAGAGAGAGAGAGCAGTGGGAGACCTATAAAACCACACACACACACGCACACAGGCCCAGTGTAGATTTTAAACACACGCACACACACACACACACAGGTCCAGTACAGATTTAAAAAACATACACACAAACACACGCACAGGTCCAGTACAGATTTGAAACACACACACGTACACACACACAGGTTGGTCCAACATGGATTTAAAACACACACACACACACACACACACACACACACACACACACACACACACACACACACACACACACACACACACACACACACAGGATCAGCACAGATTTAAAAAACACAAACACACAAACACACCCACACATAGAGTCAGCGAATGACACACACACACACATGCACACACACACACACACACACACAACACACAGCAGTCAGCAAAGGTAATTCTGACATCCCACTGATTTCAATTTAGTGTGAGTCTGAGTGTGTGTGTGTGTGTGTGTATGCGTGCCTCTGAATATTTAGCTTGAGCTTCTTAGCTTCTCAAACAGGACCCGGTGACTTAACCTCTGGCAGAGTTGATTAAACAAACAGCAGCAACTCTGTATGAATGTGTGTGTTTGTGAGTGTGTATGTGTGTGTTTGTGTGTGTGTGTGTGTGTGTGTGTGTGTGTGTGTGTGTGTGTGTGTGTGTGTGTGCGTGCGTGCGTGTGTGTGTGTGTGTGTGTGTGTGTGTGTTGGAAGTATGGCAGCCAGTCCACTAAATAACTTTGGTAGTCTCACACTTTCACAGCACACACACACACACACACACACACACACACACACACACACACACACACACACACACACACACAGATTCACACAGAGTTGCTGCTGTTTGTTTAATAAACTCTGCTAAGAGGTTAAGTCACCGAGTAGGTTCTGTTTGTCTGTCTGTGTACAAAACAGCTCCAAATGTTCTGAACAAATGTTGATTTCCAGCCAGCCAAGCTAAGGTGTGTGACTGTACTGCAGCCCCTGCACTGATGTGCTGTTCCAGAAGAGACTCTGGCATTCTGCACTGGCTGATCCTGTGATGTCATATCACCCTCTCAGAGTCTCCTCACTGCATACAGTATGTCCTCTCTTTCTATCTCTTTCTTTTTCTTCCTACTTATTCTTCTTACCAACTCTCTCTCTCTCTCTCTCTCTCTCTCTCTCTCTCTCTCTCTCTCTCTCTCTCTCTCTCTCTCTCTCTCTCTCTCTCTCACTCCCCCAGTCCCCACCGACCTCTTTGTCATGGATGGACTGCAAAGACTCACACATCTCAAATACAAAGGCAAACACACACACACACACACACACACACACACACACACACACACAAACACACACACACACACACACACACAGAAACTGCTCTTTCACAGGCAGTAATATCACAGGTGTCTGATGGTGCATAGAGACAAAGAGAGAGAATATAGATAGATAGATAGATAGATAGGCCTACTGTAGGTAGAGAAAGGGTGCGAGAGAGAGAGAGAGAGAGAGAGGGGGGGGTTATAGATCCCTCTGCAAGATGATAGAATCACTCTTAGTGTGTGTGTGTGTGTGTGTGTGTGTGTGTGTGTGTGTGTGTGTGTGTGTGTGCATTACTCATTGCTCCATACAAATGTACTATATCTCTCTCTGATATTCCGAGCTAAAGGAATTGATCATCAATAACCGATCTGAAGTCTGAATCACTCTTAGTGTGTGTTCTGATCTGAAGTCTGAATCACTCTTAGTGTGTGTTCTGATCTGAAGTCTGAATCACTCTTAGTGTGTGTTCTGATCTGAAGTCTGAATCACTCTTAGTGTGTGTTCTGATCTGAAGTCTGAACAAGCACAAGCACAGGTGGGGGAATCAATAGAGGATCCTAAAGCACAGGTGCAGGTGGGAGATTCTAAAGCACAGGTAGGAGGTTCTAAAGCACAGGTGCAGGTGGGAGGTTCTAAAGCACAGGTAGGAGATTCTAAAGCACGGTGGAGGTCAGCAGGTAGGAGGTTCTAAAGCACAGGTAGGAGGTTCTAAAGCACAGGTAGGAGATTCTAAAGCACAGGTAGGAGGTTCTAAAGCACAGGTGCAGGTGGGAGATTCTAAAGCACAGGTACAGGTAGGGGATTCTAAAGCACAGGTGGGGGAATCAATAGAGGATCCTAAAGCACAGGTGCAGGTGGGAGATTCTAAAGCACAGGTAGGAGGTTCTAAAGCACCGGTAGGAGGTTCTAAAGCACAGGTAGGTAGATTCTAAAGCACAGGTAGGAGGTTCTAAAGCACAGGTCGGAGGTTCTAAAGCACCGGTAGGAGGTTCTAAAGCACAGGTACAGGTAGGGGATTCTAAAGCACAGGTAGGAGGTTCTAAAGCACAGGTCGGAGGTTCTAAAGCACAGGTCGGAGGTTCTAAAGCACAGGTCAGGAGGTTCTAAAGCACAGGTCGGAGGTTCTAAAGCACCGGTAGGAGGTTCTAAAGCACAGGTAG
>JAODXP020001805.1:0-26370 GCA_027497455.2 Sardinella longiceps | reverse complement strand
CAAGGGAGGCGGATGCAGTAAATTTATCTTCTACTTAACTAGAAGGAATCAGCTGTCAGACTAGAAGGAGTATGGTAATGGATAGACCAAGGAGGAGGGCTCGGAGGAAGGCACAAAAAAAGAAATTGGATATTCAGCTTAATGCAGGGGGGTTTGGGCAGGTTTCCCCCAATGTAATATATAATTTTCAGAGATTAAAAATATATATTTACATAATTTCTAGATATACTGGTCTATTACTAGACTGTTTAGACTGTTTGATTTCTGCCTCATTTCCAGCAGTATCCATATCTTTTTTTAGTACCAGCCTTCACTGAATTCTCAGTGGTGTTCTTTGCCCCCAATGGCACCAAAAGCCACTACATTAATTCTAACCCCCTCAACTCCCATCCTAACCCTAAATCAAAGGGGTCGCCTGAAGGCAGTGCCACCTGAAAGGCACTGTTGAGGACAAAAAGACCAAAGACCTCACTACTGAATGGTGCATCCCATCGCTCCCATTCCAGCTCCAATTCCTGCTCCCAGTAAAGAGCCCCCAGCGCCCCCGATTGCTATGCCAGCTATGATGCCCAGGGGTCCACCCACAATTCCTACTAGCCCGCCCAGCACTGCCCCAGCTATGGCACCACCACCGGCTCCGAAACCTGCGCATTTCCGTATGAATGCGTTGTTCTGCTCGGCTTCCTCTCGAGCTCTCTGCTCATGCTTTTTCACCAGCTCAGCTAAAGCCTTTTTCACCTTCTTTTGTCTTTAAGTTCTTTCTGCAAGGCTGGCTTTGCTTTGTCTTTCAGATCTTGCAGAATCCTCCTCTTCTCTTTTCTATCTCTTTCTCTGCCTCCTGGAACATCTTCTTGGTGTAATAGCTTCCGCCATTCTTTCCCACCATCTTATCGATCTTCTGCAGAAGCTCTGTGACTTGAGAGCGATTATCTCGGTCCTCATTGTTAAAGACGTGATATCCCCCGAGGCACTGATCGGTGAACTCTTTAAGTTCTTTGCTCTCCCTAAGAAATTCTTCAATACTTTTCTTTTTCAGTCGGTCTCCATGGGAGAAGAGCACCATTGTGTACTTCTCTGACTTTTCCCAAAGATCTTCTTTATCAACTTCACTGTGTTCTGTTCCTCTTCTGTAAATCTGCCCAACTGGATGGTCACCAGAAACGCATGAGGCCCCGGAGAAGCGAAACAGATGCACCTTGCAATCTCTGTTAAAATTTCAACTTTTGTGTAATTTGTGTCATACAGGCCTGGAGTGTCGACCACATACACTTTTTTCCCATCAACTACTGCATTTCTCTTCAAACAGTGTGATGTCACAGAGGAGGGCGTGACTTCGGAGTCAAACTCCTCCCTCCCCAGGATGGTGTTTCCTGAAGCGCTCTTCCCCACTCCAGTCTTCCCCACCAGCACAATCCTCAGCTCTCCACCTCTCCTTGATCCTGTGGAATTATGGACACATCAAACTCACTCACGCACTGCTGAGCAAAACATAAAGGTGCTGATGTTAAAAAAAAAAGTTGAAATGCTACTTCACAAGCCGAAATACATTCTTATATTTATACTTGAAGATTGTAACAATCTAATTTAGCTAATTCACGCTGTCTTCGTTAGCTACAGGTGAATTATAGTTGATTATCCTCACTCTACTGATATCACAGTAGGGCCTTGATCAGATTTTGCCATTTTTTGTGGCTCTTTCCAAGTTTAGGTCATACATATGTAGGAGGGCATACACCTTTCATACTCATGACACATGGTGTGCTCTAGGCCCCTTACCATGACACGGAGGTAATTTGCAGTAGGCAGTGTGCTGCTATTGATCTCATGTTCTCCCATTTACTGGCACCTGCTTAGTGCCTTTTCAAATCCTTGTCATACAGACTGCCTGGCAAACACTATCATATATCTGGAAGGCTAGGCTCTTTCTAACCTGCCAATCTGTTTGCCAATCTTATACATTTCTGTCATATTTGTGCATGTGCTTTTCTTACCCATATGTGTTGGGGCACCAGATAAATCTGGACCTTCTCTAGGTCTTGCTTCTTCAGGATGCGGGTAGTCAGATGATTCTGGACCTTCTGTAGGTCTTGCTTCTTGAGAGTTTGGAGCATCAGATAAATCTGTTCCTTCTGTAGGTCTTGCTTCATCAGGATTTGGGTCATCAAATGATTCTGGACCTTCTGTTGGTCTTGCTTCTCCAGGATTTGGATCATCAGATGTTTCTGGACCTGCTGTGGGATTTTCTTCTTGAGGACTTTGGTTATCAGATGATTCTGCACTTTGGCTAGCTTTTTGAGGATTTGAGCTGTCAGATGATTCTGGCCCACTTGGATTTGCTTCTTGAGGATTTGTTGTATTTAGCTGTAAATGTGTGAAAGAGAAAGTGCTTTACAGACTACACGTTTTAATCCATCCCTTGTCCACCTGCTTGTAATCAAACTTTAATCTCAATAATCTCACTCACCATTTGAACAGTCTCAGTCACCCCTGGCCTTTCCCCAGTCTCTGTTGTTGTCATGATGTCTATAGTCTCAAACGTGGCAAAGAGATCTTATGGAGTAAAACATAAAGAAGAAAAATGAAACAAGTCTGGTTAATTGTAGAGTGCATTTAATGTAGTCTGGGAGTTCCCATGCTCCTTTGCGCGCCCATGGCCCATGACCATGGCCGATTTTCTCGCCTGCTTTCGGTATCCAATCACAGAACAAAAAGGGACTAGCACAGCCCTCGATTACATTTTACGTCACGTGATGGCTCTGGTATTGGCTCTGAGCTATGTACAGACGCTATGATAGACATTCGTAGCACACTTCCTGTATGAGAAATGTAATAGGTGGTCTCCAGACTAAATATCACTTGTGATTTTAGTTTGCCCATCGTCAGGCGAGAATTAAAAAAAAACTCTGGTTATCATATTTCTAGAGTGTATTTGATGCCTTTGGAGACCATCGTTAGTTTTCCATGGTTTAGATGTTTGAGTTTGAGTGTCTCTTGACAAGAAGCCATACCTTCATTAGTGGATAGTTGAGTTGGATCTCTTGACGTCTCAGGGCCTGCCTGTGTATCCTCAGTCTTTAGACAGACCACACACACACACACACACACACGGCACACACACACACACACACACTTTCATTAACATCACGCATGTTGACATGTTAGAGTGGTTGATGGCTTGTATGATGCACTAGTGTGTGTGTGCGTATGTATGTGTGTTGCGTATGTGTGTGTGTGAGTGTGTTTGTGCATGTGAGAGAGAGAGTGTGTGTGTGCGTGCGTGCGAGAGAGAGAGATGATGATTTGTCTGTGTGTGTGTGTGTGTGTGTGTGTGTGTGTGTGTGTGAGATAGAGGGATGGTGTGTGTGTGTGAGTGAGAGAGAGGATGGATGGTGTGTGTGTGTGTGTGTGTGTGTAAGAGAGAGATGATGGTGTACAAGTGAGTGGGTGTGGGTGAGGGATGGTGTGTGCTCACTCTTTCTTGTGGCCCAGCTGTCTCCTGATGTGTCTGCAGTGCATGCTGGAGTATCACTCTTGGTCTTCTCTTGTTCAGCAAATTCATCTGTAGCAGACAAACGGATATCCAGTCAGCACTGCCATCCTAACAGGAGCTTTCTCTTCATCATGATCCAATGCATTTCAAGGTACACATATTCCGCATTATCACCCGGTGGAATGGAATACTGTTTGCTGATTGGTTTTGAGGGTGTCTGTGACACATGTGACGTTTGTCGAGTGAAAAGTTTCACCAGTGTATCAATGATCTTTAGAAAGTAGCCTTGTGGTACGCCATGAGGAGTTCCCAACTGAACAGTCAACTTCTTGCGTTCTTAAATTTCATTTCAGCTCTGCAAGAGCAGCAAGGTGACCATGTGCAGATATTGCTCGCTTTTAGTGTCTAGTCATCACAGATACAAAAATGTGATCTTAGTGCGGTCACTCGATTTGCAATGATTATGTCACGATTGGTCGCTTTTGATGCAACTCATTGCCTCCAGTAGCAATGTGCAGATGCTATGAGTATGACGATTCGTAGCTTGCCCGGTAAACGGCTCCTGGTACTAAATAGTTGGCAATTCGCACGCTGTCCGCTACCCAAACATGTTGATGGACAGTCAGGAGCTAAGTAGGCACTCGAGATCTTTGTATAGTTTGGCACTTGATAGTCTAGCCATTGTGTGTCTTCTTTCATAAGAAAATAGTATCCCAACCAAACAGGTCAACTTCTTACAAAAATCATATTTAACAATAGAAATTTTATCTCTAAGCTCTAAAAGAGCTTCAAAGGTTATTGAGATATTGATTATTTATTGAGTTACTCATGTATTCTACAAAAATAAATTCATATATCTGCACACTGGTTTTAGTTCCCTTAAGGTGATTTTTTTTGTATTATTACTCACACAATCTTTTGACCATATGTGGCCTTAGCGTGCTGACATCCATTCTTTTTTAATTTTATTTTTTGGAGATGCACACACAAATTCCACACAATGTATTGAAACTGATATAGAGCTTAATCCAATGTCAATTAACCTAACATGCTAGGCAGAATCACCCACTTTTTGTGAGGCCACACTACCTGCTCTACCTTTGGAATGCTGTACGAAATGCTACGGTCTTTCTTACTGGCTTCACGTCACTACAGACGTAATTTCTTTCCATCCATAACAATAACGATAACAAACCACCGTTTTCTGTGCCAAATACCCAGAAGGAATGCCCCCTTCCTAAACTCTGTACAGTATTCTCAGAGACATGGATAAAACATTTGTCTGCTTGAAGTGTGCCATGAGTGACTTCCATCAAAATTGATGGTCTCTCACCTCCTTCTCACATTCCTCAGATTCTCAGAAGCTAATGTGGGCCCTACCAGTTTGATTAGAATCATGGCTGCTCTAGAGGAGGTTGGCACAGATAGTCCAGATGATATGTGACAAAACATAGGTGAAATGTTCACTTTTTCATAAAAGCATGAAATTTGGGACACTTGTGCAGTTTTGGTTCCCTGAACAATTTCTTGATGCCACTGGCTGTGGCAGCCATTTTTCTTTCCGCCATTACCGAATACAGTATTTTCCAGCATATCCCTTGAACGGAACAAGGAAATGCAGAAAAGATGACGGCAACCCCTATGTTTTGATGGTCAAGAATTTCAAAGATAGGTTTCAAAGATAGGTTTCATAAGTAGCCTTTGCCACTTTTTTGGTAATGACCAACCCCTCTGGCTCAAGGACTATATGCTTGGGCTATATGATGTGGTCTTTTTAACTCCCATGATTTTTGAGTTCAAGTAATTCACATTGATGACAGCATGGTAATGAGCTTTAACGGACTCCCACAATCCTTTTCTGAAATCAGCAATGGTTAAATATCGTTCAAACCTATTTTGGGGTTGATTAAGGAAAGGTTATAATACACCTGAAATTATAAAGGTAGTCTTTTACAACATGATTTAACATAATGCTTTTCAGATTTCTGTGATTATATCATGTGATCGTCTTTTTCAAAAAGTGTGCTCAAGTCTAGATAGTTTTGTCGAGTTCTTTGGGTGCGAGCGAACAGATTCACAGATGTATTATATCATGTGATGTCATGGTGAAGTATTTTTAAAATATTTTTAAACCCTCCACATCCTTCGCTTCTTTAATGTGCTGTCAATGTAAAGCTAGTGATGACATTCTAGAGGATTGATGACACTTTCATGCTTTCTTCCAATAATACAAGTACAATCCTCTACCTCAAGAAAAGACTAATGGTTTAGGTCCAGAGTCTCATTGACATAATTTTGTCAAGAGATTAACTAAAAGATTTGAGTACTAGCACTTGATAAGTCAAGCAGATCTGTCAGTGCGATTGAAAGATTCTGAATGTAGATTCATTATACTTACAAAAAACAGAGTGCGTGTCACTGGCCATGTTGGTCTTTCACAGCTGATGTGTTGTAAATGGTTTCATTTTCCTGTTTGTTGTTTGTTATTGTGTCCATCGTCAGTCCCCTCCCTTTAATGTTGATGTCTTGATAGAGACAGAGAGACACACCGGCCATATATGGAGCCAATAGTTATCAGTGGTAATACTGACTTTGCATTAAACGTGAGTCACACCACATTTATTTCAAAGTTGATGTCTTGAATAGATCACACATTTTTACAACACTACAGACATGCATGTAACGTTAGCCCTTTGAAGATGATGTCTTGATAGAGCACACATGCCCTAGCTTGGTCATAACCAGACCCTCGGTCTACGCTTCTCTTTGTACAATGGACAGGGATCAGGGGTCAGGGAGATCTTAGACCCTCTAGCTGTTGTGATTAGGCTACACATAACCACAAAACTAGCATAAATGGAGCCTGTTGTTATCAACGGTAACATTCATTAATTGGTAGCATTAATTATAAGTTACACACCACATTTATTTCATATTAGAGTGCATGCAGTGTGTATTTATTTCTATAGTGCAATCTACTCCATAACTGAAATCTTTGTTGGCAAATGTCAGACAACACACTTCGTTTTACAAAAAAAAAAAATCCCTTCATTTCTCAAAACTGCTCCCTTAATTTCAGATAATCTCATCCCATGTGGCACATGAGTTTTTCTAGATGTCTACAGTAGTTGCATATTATGATGATGAGGTTGTACAGTTTCTCCTTTGTATGGTGAATGATGACGACATTTACAGTGCGTTGAGAATGGAGGAGCATTCCGATCTAATTTTAATTACCTCAGCCAAGGAGGTTATGTTTTTGCCAGCATCTGTCTGCCTGTCTGTCTGTGTGTGTGTGAGTGTGTATATCACTCAGAAAGTTTTGAACGAATTTGGATGAAATTCGTGTGTGTTGGGACAAGTAATAACAATTGATTCAATTTTGGTGGTGATCGGTGATCCAGAGCACAATGTGGAATTTATATTGTGCCTGTTACCACATTGCCTTGCAAGAGGTCTGTGCTCACCACCTGCTTTTCTAGTTTGCCTTGAAACTGTCTTATTCTATCACAGCCCACAAATGTAGGTCAGTCTCAGGTCTCAGTTTGGTCAAGTTTAACTGCATTCCACTTAAAGGAATCTGATGACGCCGATTTTATCATTTCTTCTCAGAGAAAGATGTATTTCTGTACAGTGGCATGAGTTTCCTCTAATTGGCATGTGATCTCAGGGACTTACCACGTAGCTCGATTCACCCGGAGGCTACAACTGGCGAGCGGTCTTCTCCAGTGTAACATAAATGGACACAGAGTTCATAGGGATGTGACAGACCAACACTTTATTTTCTCAATTTTCACTTTATTACATCATATATATTAATAGTCTTATGAGTTACAGCACTTTCTAAGCTTTTAACACCAAGGAGAGGCAGTGGCAACCGGTAGATCATTATGTTAATAAACCAAATTTAACAAGATGGGACTGAACATTTTAATATGCTTACTACTGCTATTCAGTTTAGTTGGAAAAACTGCATTTTGTCAAGGAAAACTAGTCCTAAGCTGAAATAGTAGGGATAGATCTGGGTCTAGAATGAAACCACATTTGGGTGCCTGTCCGTCCCTATCTGGGTGCCTATGTGTCTATCTCGCTAACAAAGACAAAATTACATGTTAGGAATTTAGCTTCATATGAATTACTTGCAACAAAGATAAACCCTACATTTACTGAAATTCAGAGACAGAAGTTGATTCTCTTTGCATGGTGACGGTACTGTCACTGTATGGTGCATTTCAGAGTAGTTTGTGGTTCCCTCACTGCATGTGGCATTCCATAGAGGTTTAGGCTCCTTCACTGTGTATGGTGCATTTCAGAGAGAAGTTTACTCTTCCCTTAATCTGATCATAACCAATCCCTCGGTCTACGTTTCTCTACGCACAAGGGTCTGGGATCTCAACTTTTGAGAAACGTTTGCTTGCGCTTGACCAGCCCCTGACTGATCTTATTCTCACGCTGCATTCTTAAAGTTTGATTGTCTCTTGATTGTTGGCTTGATGCAGCTGATGTGAACAAGGTCAATGACCAGAATCCCAGACAAAGTCATTGAGAAGGAAGAAAATCGAGCGGAGGGCAATGGCCACGCTACTGTTCCCTCACTGTATGGTGCACTTGACTGCATCTGCTCCAGGTCCTACCCCTCCCCCTGCCTCCACTGCAGCTCCGACTACTGCTCCCATCCCTGCTCCCTTTCCTGCTCCAATGTACGCTCCGATGATCATCCCTGGGGGGCCCAGCACGATGCCCATCAGCATCCCACACACCCCACCCACACGCGCCCCATAGCGGGAGCACTGCTGTATAACCGAACTGCTCAGCTCCGCCTCTTTTCTGGCCTCCTCCTCGCTCTTCTCCTTCTTCTTCTTCCTAGTCCATTTCTTTTTACCAGCTTCCTTCTCCATCAGCTGCTCCTGCAGAGCATCGGTTATCGTTTTTTTTTCCTCCAGCTGCCTCCTCAGCTCCTCGATCTCTTCATCTCCTAGTGTCTCATTCAGAATCCTCTCCTTCTCGCTCTCGATCTCCTCCTCTGCTAGCTGGTACATCTCATTGGTGTAGTAGCTTCCACCGTTCGCTGCCACCATCTTATCGATCTTCTCCAGCAGCTCTTTGACCTGAGTGCGGTTGTCTTGGTTCTCGTTGTTGAAGACGTGGTAGCCTCCACGACACTTAGCAGTAAACCAAGCAAGTTCTTTACTCATGCTTATAAACTGTTCAATCGTTTTCTTCTTCAGTCGGTCTCCATGGGAGAAGAGCACCATTGTGTAATTGGCCGATTCCTTCCCAAAGATCTTCTGGATCAACTTCACTGTGTTCTGTTCTTCCTCTGTGAATCTGCCCAGCTGGATGGTCACCAGAAACGCATGAGGACCCGGAGAGGACAGGGCGATGCACTTTGCAATCTCCCTTCTGATATCCTCCTCACAATAGTTAGTGTCAAAGAGCCCAGGGGTATCCACCACAAACACATCCCTCCCGTCCAACTCTCCTTTTTCCTTCTTGCATTGTGATGTCACAGAGGAGGGTGTGACTTCTGAGTGAAACTCCTCCCTCCCCAGGATGGTGTTTCCTGAGGCGCTCTTCCCAACGCCAGTCTTCCCCACCAGCACAATCCTCACAGCTTCTGGCTTCTCTGAGTCTGTGGAATAACAGACCCAGCATTTTGAGTATCTTGAAACATTGGCAACCTGTTGTTTTGAAATGCTAATACTCTATCTCTAACCACTCTGTCTGGTGAACTGGTCTATAAAAATTATTGTTGAGATGGTAAAATTGAACTTTACAATTACAGTGTATTGAGATGATTAGTTTCAACATCTAAACTCACTGCATGAAGCTCCATCCTCTAGAACTTCATTTGATGTGCTCGGAGTCTCTGATGCAGTGCATACAGTGGTGATGTCCAAACTTTTCTCCATTTCTTCAACTTGGCCTGATCAAACAGAAAGAAGACAAAGTTTTCAGGAGTCAGAATGTTCCACTGCTGGGTGATATCAAAAATTCAAAGCCACTGTCACATTGCGGGTTCAAAGCCATGGTCACAATGAACTCACCGCATGAAGTTCCATCCTCCTGGACTTTGTGTGGTGTGGTCTCGGTCTCCAATACAGTGGTGATGTCTGAACTCCACTCCATTTCTGTAACTTGGTCTGACCAAAGAGAAAGAAGACAGGTTTTTTTCATGACTCATGTTAGTTAATTTTTAATCAGAGTCAGTATGTTCCATTACTGGTCGGTACTGATGCTCACATTCAGGAGATATGAGAATTCAACACCATGGTCACATTCAGAGGATATGAGAATTCAACACCATGGTCACATTCAGAAGATATGAGAATTAAACACCATGGTCACATTCAGTAGATATGACGATTCAAAGCATGCTCACATTAAGTAGGTATGAGGTATGTGGATTGAAGTCATGAACACCAAGCATTGAGCAGATGTTGTACTGCTATATTGTACTTCACTCTATCTCAGTCTTCCTTGCCTGATGGAATTCCCCAAGACACAGAAGTGTATGTGCAGTGCAAGCATGGCTAACAAATACAATACAACCCCTTGCACAAATATGACACCAATATAGCTCATATATTGGGCAGCATTGGGTTAACATTCACGAATAGGATAACAATTACTTATTTATTATTTTGCGCAATTCTGACAGCCATGCTGGAGCATACAAATCTGACATGAGTAATTTCAGTACACAGAGAAAATATGTTGTCATGCTTTACCCGCCCCACCGGTTCCACAGCCAAAAGGAAGTGACCTAGTGAGAGCTGTCAGCTGAGCCGACTGACTGGAAACAGGGCTAAAGCTGTCAGTAAGGACATTGGCATTCGTGAACTGAACACGCTATCCTAGGGGTACTTTCCTAGAGCAGAGGTAACAGATATTGTATGTAAAATATTGAGCCACAAGAAAATAAGAGAACCTAAAATATCATTTTGTATTTTTATTCAAACAACATTGAGTTGAGTTGAGGGATTTCCTCTAAATTTAGTCAGATATTTTGACAAAATCCAGGATGTGAAGACTTTACATAAAGCAGAAAAAATGCATTTTCATAACTACTGATGCACAATGCAAGATTTTAAAAAAATGAAATAAAGTCAAGAAATATAAGATATATAAAAGCCAATAAATGAAAAAAGATATGAAAAAAATGTCTCTATGAACTTTTTAATAGCTTCATCGCCTTTTATTTTTATGATGGAATATTGAAATGTTGCGTTTAAAGACATACTCACCAGACAGAGCCTGTATGCTATTGTGTGTCCATGCTGCTGTGTCTCTTGGATGTCTTGTCACAACAGATGCCGGTAAACTTTCAGCTGGAGTAGTTCCATTTCCAGCCCTATGTGCTACTGCAGTAGTGAGTATTAGAATGTGCTACTGTTAGATTGTGCTTTTAGTGTGTGTGTGTGTGTGTGTGTTAGAATGTGCCACTAGTCCCCTCCCTTCAACACCTGTAAGCCCACCCGAGGTTTAGAGAGAAATGTGTACACTATTCTAACCCTCCCAGATGTTACGGTAGCAAGGTGGCCGAGCAGTGCAGTGCAGTGCAGTGAAGTAAGCAAGCCTCACTGACATTAGGACCCAGGGGAGAAAGAGGTTGGCCAGAGAGATGTGTAAATGCCCCTCCCCCTTTTTGTCCCTTTTAAACACACCTGTAGTAATAGTAATGATAAAAAAAACAATAAAACAATAATGTATTTTTGTTTTTTAAATGCCCACACTTGGTATAAATATTCTTTGCTTGTCCTTTCAGATACATCTGAATGTCTCAAGGGTAGAAGACCCTTAGCCTATATTTTTTCCCAAAAAATCTTTACATTTGTAATAGAGACTAAAGTCACTATTCTGTTTTAGATGCTTTACTTATTTGGACTATCCACAATGCAAGTTGGCAACAGACAGACAAAGAGAAGAACATAGCACATGCCATGACGCAACAATTGCTTCACTTGAAGTTCACAAAAACTTTTTAAGCAGTTTTTGTTTATTTGTTTGTTTATTTTATTTTATTTTATTTCATTTTTGCAGGGCAACTATAGTATGGGGACAAAATAAAATAAAGAGTTTCCGAGAAGAGATATTTCTTCTTTTCTGCTCAGTGGAATGCCAGCTATGTGACTGACTGCATGCCACTGAGCAGAAAATAAATCTCTCTCCTTGGAAACCAGGACAGATGTCTGTTCTCTTTTGGTTTTTATATTTTTTTATTTTCTCTTTTATTGATTTTTTTTTTGTTTTTGTTTACTAGGCCAAGTCATTGGTAGTGCTGTGAGCAGTTTTGGGGTTGGGTATCTTGCTCAAGGACACCTTGATAGGGTAAACCTTCTGGTGGCCAAATGGCACTACTACCACCTGTGCCCAAACAGAGTTGAGTGTACATTAGAGAAAACAGCAGTAAACCTTGCCACTGCAGGGGCCTAAATCGTGCAGAAACCCAACAAGCCGATCTTGTATGAATGCATACTAGTGTGTTTTGTTTGTGTGTGGATGAAGGAGAGGAAGAGGGAAATGTCCAGCTACAGCCTACCACATATTTACATAACATAAATTAACTCCTCATTTTGTTTCCCAGCACACACAGATGCTCATCACCTGCAAATTGACTTTTTTTCATCCCTTCCAAACCGGCAGGCAATAATAAAAAAAAAAATGCTGTTTGTCATGGTGAAGACAAAATTTATTTTTTCACTCTTGTTTTACTAATCGTATATAATGAGAACAATGATGTTACATTACAAAGTAAAGACATCATAGGTGTTATGCTGAGTAAGTATTCCTGAGCTCAGCTATAGCATCTGATCACCACTAGGTGTCACATGAATTCCAAAGTGCACTGATCTTGCAACAACATGCATACAGGTGTTGGCGGGGTCAATCCACACCACACCTGCGTCTCGACCTGCTACCCCATCAACTCACCCACAGGAGACAAACGTTCCAACTACTGAGCTGAAAAGCACAAATACACAACATTGACCATTATGTCCAGCCTGATGTTTGGCCATAAATTGTAGTTTTGTAGTTATTTTCTAGTTTCTATTTTCTACCATCATTCTGTTTACTCTTTTACAAGAGCCATATCTCAGAAACTAAACAATGAAAACAAAATGACATTGTAATGGAGAAAAGGTCACAGCTAAATCATCTTAATCTCAGACCTGGGCTAGACCTGGCCCATTGAGCTATTTAATCTGGCCCGAGCATTCCCAAAATACATTAACTTCTCATTTAGCCAAGGTGACTAATATTATAGACTTGATTTATCAAATTTGTTGTATTCATGAAATACAAATCCCCACCTTTTATCCCTACATGTCATGTGAAAAAAGTGGGGAGTAGTGCCAGATCATCAGCAAAGTCATTCAGTTTTTTCCAGGGTGGCCACTGAATCCAGTGCTTTCCTATGTTGTAGAAGTTTTCATAATCCAATTGACTGCCAGTAGAAATAGGAGGGAATGAAATTAAGCTCATAACATTTCCACAGTGCCTGCCATTCTAAAACATTGTGCAATTATTTTTCATTGTCAGTTATTTGATGTTTCATTGTGTTCCAATTCATGGATTGGAATATTGTACTTGACAAAAAATAGCTGAACATCTTCAAATGATGACAGTACCAAAGTCTTGCATGTAAACATGCAGACTGTGCCGACCCTCTAAGATCAATCAGTGGCCATCACATAACTTTTTAGCATCAAATCCGCCCTTTTGGATCCTGACCAAGTGACATGAACCATGTAATAAGCATGACACAACATGTATCATGAACACAGGTGACTTTTAATGTTAGGTTTTGAGACTTTTTTGACACTCTCTGGGATGCAGCGTAAAAATGAGAAAAGGTCCGAACATTGCTGCAGCTCTAATTTACAAAACTTTAATATTTAAAAACAGGCAACGTATACAAATACCATACATTTTCTCATTTTTATGTTTTATCACAATTGTCCAGCACCTGCGCTAGATGTCTTGGATGTGAACCCCACTTCAATACTCTCTGGGATACAGACATCTCAAAAACCAAATGAAAGTTAACATTTATCATTCTCATTTATCATACATTCTTCATGATACATGTCGTGCAAACACCATCCAGTAAAGTGTTGTCTGCCTAGATACTGTTCTCTGATTAGACGTTATTATTGCTTAATTCTAATTGGTCCAATGGACAAAAAGCAAGGATCAAGAATTTAGAGGAAGAGAAACTGATAACAGAAAAGAGGACAGAGAGATCCAGGATAATTGTTGGGCAGTTGATTCTATTTTCTTTTTGGTGAAAGCATCCAGAGCAGGACAGGAAGTGAAGTGCATGCATAAGATCAACACAATCATACGTCTGGTAAGGTTTTTATTTTTAATTATTTTTTTTTTTTTTTAAGGTTTTAGTAGCCTATAAGGACAATTCCATATCAATTAAACACCAAAATATTGATATTGATACCATAGTTCTCACTTTTTACTGATGAATAAAATGCAAGTTACATCTCAATGACTCTTCAGGATAGATGACCTGTAGTTCAAACCCATTGTTTCTATTTGTTATTTATTTCTAGTTTCTAGTTTCTAGTTTCTAGTTTCCATTTTCTACCATCATCCTGTTCACTCTTTTATTAGAGCCATATCTCAGAAACTAAACAAAGAAAACAAAATGACATTTTCTCTTGAGTCCAATAAGACATGGAGGAATGTTTGGACAAAAATTCAGGAAAAATAAATGAATACCATACTGTCCATGAGGACCATGTTTCAACTGATATGGTATTGCCCATGAGGAAATGAATATGGGCAGAGTAGCTCATTGAACTAGTGTCCATAGTTTGTGAATGGCAACTTTTTGTAAATACAAAAAAGGGTCTTTACACTTCATATCTGATTTCAACTAACACAGACCTGTATATTTAAAGTAACGGGATGATTTACAAGGAAGTCCTGTTTGCCCTCCAGGGAAAAAAAAAATGGGAAGAAAACCTGTTTGGCCAGGAAGTTGCAGAGAGTGCTTTGATATCAAAATAGGGCTGGCAAGGGCCAGCTGGCACACTTTTTCCTGATGTTCATATTTCCTTGTGTTACTATACCTTAACACATGGTCTATAAATGTTATCAGACTGTTATCAAATTAAAATCTGCTTTAAATCAACTTTAGAACAAATACACTTGTTGTGTACAAATTATTCCACCTTTGTATTTGTATTAATACACCATAACTCAGGCTAAAATGCTGCTCACAAAACAGGAAGATGAAGACACACAGATGCAAATAGTCTTGCATGTAAATGTGATGTGCAGATGAATGCTGTCAGTATCTTATGTTTGTTGTGTACTCCGTCTTGGTCTATAAGGTTTGTTACTCTGGTAAAGCACAAGGTTATACTATTGCACTACTATACTATTGAAAACTAAAGTCATAATTTACAACTTTCTAAGGTGATATCTGGGGTGAAGCCAAAGAAGAACTAAGAACCATACCTAGAAATACTCAAGTAGAGTTGAAGAAAAATGCAATTAAATGTAATGTCACCTGGAGTGTCTGGAGGGATCCTGGGAGGAGGTTGTGGTGGAATACTTGGAAAGGGCTTCAACACATATGTAATTGATAAACCATACATTTATGGTGCAACTGGATTGCTGACTGGAGGAATGATTGGATACACAACAGGAGGATTGAAGGGGGCAATTCCCGGAGCAGTTGGCAGAGTTGTGGGGGCACTTAAGACAAAAACTGAAAAAAATCTACATGGTGCAATTCCTGGAGCCCTTGTGGGATTTGTGTTTGGTATGGCTATAGATTGTGTGACAGGTGACATTCATTTAGATCCATTAAAAAGGCTCTCTGAAATGGTCTTGTCTGAACTTCCTAGCTTGTTCATAACCGATATATCCACCATACTAGAAAAAATGTTTTAAGTAATTATGTACAACTGCAAGTTCACTGTGAGGTGTACCTGCATATTATAATGCTCATATTACATAGGCTAATTTCTTTACTTGTACTTATGTTTTTTTGTTTGTTTGTTTTTTTCTTTAATATTTTTAGTCAAGATACTAGTCAGACATTCCCCGACTGTTATTTTGATAAACTATTTGTTAATCAGAAGATTTTTGTTTGCATTTTGTATTGCCTATTACTGTATGTAATTAATCATATTTGGCTAGGGGTTAGAGTATTTACTGTAAAAATGGAATGGAAACCTTTTTCAATCTAATCAAACATATCCTATACAAATCTGTGATTTTTCTTCTGAAAGCTTGAACAAGGACAGTGATTTTTTTGGCACAATTTCTGAAACTTATATTCTGGAACATTTTTCCCTGAATAAACAATGGGAAAAATTAACCTGCCCACTGTTTGGACTTCCATCACTTTTCATTTAACTTGTAATGTAGCGGTGTTACATGTGGAGAGGAAGCAGTTGAACTGAAGAGTTGAAAACACAAAAGTGTTTGGACAACAGGAGGCAAAATGTTGGTGTGTTTATTAGCTTCCCAGTAGTGGACACTAGTAGACTACCATCCTCTTGCTGTCACTGTATAGCCGACTCAGATCTGCATCTCCCTTGCCTGGGATCTTATCTCACATCCATGGATCTGACGTCTGTAACATTTAGTCACCAGTAGAGGGCACCATAGATGCATTGTAAAGCAGTAGCAAAAGAAGCATTCACATTCTGTATCTTCAGATCTTCACCTGACTCAGTTGTGTCCATTACTTCTGTGCCTCCCCCCTCTCCTCTGAGGTCCCTCTCCTCCCCCAGCTCAGCTGTGACCCCTGTGAGTGTATCTGACTCAGATCTGCATCTCCCTTGCCTGGGATCTTATCTCACATCCATGGATCTGACATCACAAGCCTGTGCAGCACTCTACACTCCTGCCTGTGTGCTGAGCTAGCACACATTTCAGCACCAGTTCACCTTAGCTAAACAAGGTGCGTCTAACACCAAGATCAAAGACTATCTAGGAAACTGATCAAAGTTTACATGTCTGTAATACTTCTGTAATAATATGGGTAGAAATGGCTACAAAATAAATGCAATATGTATGATGTCTTAAAGCTGTATGCGGCAACTCTTTTAAAGTAAAATTTCGTAGAATTGTCACGTTATTGTTAAGCCGTTGAGGGGCGTAGTAGAGATCGGGGGAGGTACCAGAGAGTTGTATGATTCAGATTTTTTTTGCCTATGACTTGGAATTACTCACCGAATGCAGCTTTAACCTTGACTGGCTTATTTCTCTGGCCATGCAGTGAGTATCTCAACTACAGTAAACTACTGTAGAATGACTCATATATTACAGTTTATTGCAATTGTTACACACTAAAATAAAAAATTTCACACAATTTGCAAAATTCCATTACAAGTAGCAAAACAGCTCCTCAGATTTGCACAACATTACACACAATGTCTGCGTCACACCTTTGGCAAAATTGTACACAATATAAAATGATATAAAAAGCATAGACACAGACATAATTTATCAGGTTTCATATAAAATATATTTGCAATTTATAGACACTGCTCTCCAAAATACTGCACAAATAAATCCAATGAACTACATAGTAAAGTACATGTAAACACACTCAAGTGCAAAACAGGAAACACAAGAAACAGCCATACATACTGATAAATACATACTGTTGGTCTATTGCCAATTCATAATAAAATGATACAGATTTATCACATTGCTTAGCTCTCTCTCCCTCTCTCTCTCCAAATATACTGTAACAGTAGCCTGGCGAATGCCAAACTAAAATCACAAGTAGTTAGTCCTACCTATCAGGCATGGACTGGCCATAGGGCATACAGGGCAATGCCCGGTGGGCCGATGGTCATTTTTGGCCGGGGCTGTCATTTACTCATAATTTTCATAAAGGATATTGGGCAACTTTAATTAAATCTCTCATATTCATGCAATATGTCCAACTTACAGTGTTATTTTAGCTCATAAATCATAGTGGGCCGCCATGGCCAAAAATGAACGGGCCACTTTTTGGTCCCAGTCCGGCCCTGCTACCTATTGCATTTCTCGTAGCGGAAGCATCGTTTACGATTGTCCAGAGCCGTTTATTGGGCACTACGAATGTCTATCATAGCGTCTGTACATACCTCGGAGCCAATACCAGAGCCACCACGTGACATAAAATGCAATCGAGGGCCGTACAAATCCCTTTTTGTTCTGCGATTGGATACCGAAAGTAAGCGAGAAAAACGGTAATGGTCACCATGCTGCTTTGCAGATTGGAATGAAATAAGCGTGCAAAGGAGCATGGGAACTCCCAGGCTACTGTAGCAGTGTCTGAGGGGAAAATACTGTAAATTATACATATATTGAAATTGAAAATTTGGTCTTGTGTGTTGGAATTTTTGTCCAGCAGTGAAGACTGTTTGTGAAATGAAACAAAATGGCGTTTTTGTAAATGTGTCTATATATTTTGACTGAAGTATATATTTTTTGACAGAAGAGTGTAATGTTTCAAACTATAAGGGAGTTTTGCTAATTTAGTGTGTCCTATTCTGAGAAAAGGAACCCTGTTTTCAAAATTGTGTGTAAACAATTGAGAAAACAAAAACTGTAAATGAGTGAAAGTGATTTCAGGAGGGATTCAATGTAACCTCAGTCTTTTAAGTGTAACTCTAAAGTGTCCGTCTGTGTGATTAAATCACTTAGTGAAGTCTCTCTCGAGATCTGATATTTTAATCGTAGAGTAGGACTCAGTTGTGTGGCTGAGGTCGTCTTTGAGATTTTAACCTCAATAATGTAAATCTCCAGTGTGCCTTAGATGGGATTGTGCACTTGTAAGTAAGTAAGTAAGTTTTATTTATATTGTGCATTTTTCGGCACCAAGGCCACTCAAAGTGCTTGTCTTTCCTGAGAGCTTTCTTTGCTGTTTCTCAAACTCACTGCATGTCTGAAATGACTCTCTAAACTCCTTTTCTCTTTGGCAGGGCCATGCAGTTGTGTCCTATGAGACCCGTAGATTTGAACTGTGTCTCTGTGATGGGGTGTATGCTACACTAAGAAAAAGTTTAGTTTTGTTTCTTTGTTTTCTACAGTAAGTTGTTTATTTTTCTCTCACTGTATGCTGCATCCATCTCCAGCTACTCCTATTCCAAATCCTGCTCCGAATCCCGCCCCCGGCTGCTCCGATCAGAGGCCCTCCAAAGATGCCGAAAGGCCCAAACACAGCGCCCCCTAGTGCCCCTACCACAGCTCCACTGGCTGCACCAACCCCTGCCCCTAGTAGAGCCCCCCTGCCTGCCCCTGCCCCTACTAGGGCACCAATAGCTGCTCCTACCCCTCCTCCACAGCCTGGGCAGTCATGCACTAATCCACTCTTGTGCTCCACTCCCAATCTGGTAATTATTAATGGTCCCTTCTCTTTTTCTCCAGGTGTTCTAAAGATGTCTTCAGCATCTTGTCTTCTAGCTGTGTCCTCTGTTTCAGCTCCTCCTTTTCTCTATTCCTCTTCTCCTCCTCTGTCTCTTTCACAGTCCAGTCTTCTTCAGCCGGCTGGTACGTGCTTTTGGCGTAGCCTGGGCTTTTTGCCTCTTGCATTGTGATGTCACAGAGGAAGGCGTGATCTCAGGGGGTGAGTCAAACTCTTCCTCTTCAAGGATGGTGTTTCCTGAAGCGCTCTTCCCCACGCCAGTCTTCCCCTCCAGTACGGCCCTTACGGCTTTTGGCTTCTCTGAGTCTGTGGAATAACAACCACATCATATAAACACTGAAACTCAACTGGAATAAAACAGATATCGTAAGAAGCTAACAGACAAATGTTATTTTGTATCGTCACAGCCCCAGTGGGGTGGTTGTGTTGCTACTCCCTCCTGAGAGTGCAGAGCTCCTCCAGGCCACTAGGTGTCCCTCTGAGGTGTCTGAGTTTTAGGAAAGTTGGAGAGGAAGTAGGGCTGGCTGCGGATTGGCTCACACCAAGGGCCCAGTGTTGGCCAATTGTTTAAATGATGGTTATTGACGATAGAGATGCGCGGTTGGCGGTTACAGCCGCGGTCTCCGCGGTTAAGCCGCGGATTGGACGGATAACGTGACGAAAAATAATATTTTAATTAAATTCGGGCGGGTTGCGGTTGAACCAATCAACTGAAAAAAATATATACATTGTTAATTAAATATCCGAGGCAAATCTACTTTCCTTTTGGGAGAAACGAGGCCAGTCATTCCCACGACTACAGCACCTTTGCTTGCCAAGCAAGTGTTCCAGCAACAAGTGCTGCGAGCAAGCCTCCTTCAGTGCCGCGGGGCGCATTATAGTCCAGGCGCACTTGCCTGAATCCTGACACTGTAGATGCAATTTTATTCCTGCATAGTGCTAAGAAACAAGTCTATACTAGAATTACCACACTTAAGGTTAGTCATATTAAATTAATTAGCTAGGCTACCAAAAGCCCATTTTACCCAAGCCTTTGAGTTTGGTCATCTCAATAATTTGATTGTTTATAGTTGGCGTTTTGGGCGCAGCACAACGCTAAGTTTTCTAAGTAATTTTCATTGTTTATTGGTTTACTGTATTTTGCCATACTGTGTCTTAATTATTTGGCCTCACTTTTAAACTTTACAAAAGTTCAGTGTAGTGGATTCCATTCCGACATACCGCCACTCCGACATCCTTCCATTATGACATCAACCATTCTGCCGACAGCCTACTGAAGCACGTCACTATTTTTGTTGATTTATTTCATTTCTATTTTAGCGCAGTGCCATCAAACCTGACGGGTCATAATAGCAAAATTTTACCTGTGGATGTATTTGTTGACCTATTTGTCCAGTAATCAGTTGTTAATAAACCACAATGCCGTGGTGGTCCGCAAATGGTAAAGTTTCCAATAACGCGCACAACTCCAAAAGCTGGAGACGTTTTTTGCTCAAAAGCTCTCTCATCCTCCAATTAAAATATCTTTCTATGTCTTAATGCCCACCTTGTTTACTAAATCCATTGCCTATAGCCTAAATAGCCTAAAAGCGCATGCATTTGGAGATGCATATTGCGGAGAAAAAAGCATTATCAATGACAAATGAAAATGTAGGCTATAGCCTAATCATGCCATTACTGTTTTCTTTTCTATTTTAATACATGGTAGCCATGTCACTGCCGATCCATATTTATCTTGCGAGGGCATTCGTGAAATTAACGTTATTTTTTGTAGCCTACACTATCATGTTGATGCCAGTCCCTCGAAAGTGGATAGCTAGACATCCGGATTTACGCAGCGCCAGCCCTATCTATTTAAGTTTTTAATGCCTACAGTTGCCTGGTGCTGGGTTGGGGTCCTTGATCCAGTGGTGGGCCGACCTGAGGGAAAATTGCTAGGGCCAAATTTTGTTCTCAGTCCAACCCTGAGCACATCCATCTGTGCACTTGACTTTTCCTTTGGTTGCCAATCTAGACTATAGCCTAGGCCACCGATCAGACTCGTATATCCATAAACTTTGATTTTGGGGATAACAGGACATTTAATTTTGGGACTTGGTTGTGTTGATAGGCTACTCTGTTTAAAAGTGGCTGCTTTCTTCAACACGGTGGCTGTCCGACGTTTGCTTATCCCTGGATTACAACTTATCCAAGTTTACTTTTTGTTTCATGCAGTATATTTTTTCGTTAGGATATTAACCTTGTTTAATTGATAATGTGGTGAAACCTGGGAATTGGTGCCGAACAACACACATACCATGGTATTTTGTGATTTATAAATTCACTGCTGCCTGCGCACTTTCGCAGCAGCCTTGTAGATAGCAAGACGATTTGCGTGAAGCCTATTTTTGTGGGAATTAAGGGTGCTTTTTTTTCATTATGAAAGTAGCCTACGCCAAAGGTCACCAAAAAAAAACAAACAAAAAAAAAAAAACACATGTTCATTGAACTGCGTTACGAGTCAAGGCACTCACTTCCTGTGTTCCTGCTCTTGCGTGCATGAAACCGGCACTGAAGACAATTAAGGACTATCAACATTTAAAATAACTGACTATCACCTTACTACAATGAGACGTTTTAATATTTATTTTTTGTCCAGTTGAATAGGCCCAAATTCCCAAGAGTTTTTTGCCTTTCATAATGACCGAGGCCCGGACCTTCGCATCATGGTTCAGGCCTCTCTCTCTCTCTCTCTCTCTCTCTCTCTCTCTCTCATAGCTTACACACACACGCAGGCACACAATAAAGATAGCCTAACAAAAGCTTTAAATTAAGTATTAAACTAGCCTACGTAACGTCAGGTTTGCCGATGGGCATTTTATTAATTAATATTATTATTATTAGCCTATTATTTTAATGATCGGAGACGGAGTTGATGCTGGGGACACAACATAACCAACACACCTAACCTTTAAATATCTCTGCTGCATTGGATCAGTCTCCTTTCTAGAGCTTTAGCCTCACTATAGCGCCTTGCATCGCCTATAGACCTAAAAACAATCTGCGGATGGCGGGCGGGTGCGGTTTGTCAAAAAACGTGGTTCGGATGGATGGCGGACGGATAATGACTTTAATGAAGCGGTTGCGGATGAAATAAAAGCTCATCCGCGCATCTCTAATTGACGAGGTATGTATGAGCTGTCACACTAAACCATTCAGAGTATACCGACAGCTGTGTCAATGTTTGAGCAGAGTCTACACACTTTGGAGGAGGGATTTCGCTGAAATCAACTCATTGTATCTTTGATTCGACCTGACAAATGAATACAGCGCATTTACTATAAGCTAGGTTATTTGTGAACTCGGGTTTATGCATAAATTCATTCAAGCAGTTAAATTATGCATTCTAAGTGCTTATTCTATTACTATAATAGCGCACACTCCACGACTTTTTGGCCAAGCCATCATTCTGTAGATGTTCTTGTATTGAGAAGAAGGCAATAAAAGGGATGTTCAACATTCTCATTTTAAGATGTTAGACAGGCCTATCTGAAAAACACTAGATTTGATACAGGTCTTATCAAGTTACAGTTACTTATCAAGTCTCATCAACTCTAGAAAAAAATACTGAGGGTATGATCTTGATGTCCTCAACTGTAGTTACGGGCCTGGAAAGGTTTTGAAAAATGGTTTAGCAATTGTGAAAAACTGTATTCACACACACAAAGTAACTTTGATACACCAGAATAAAAAGAAAATGGAAATTTTGTATCCATAATGACATAATATGTGAACAAAAATCAAGGGAAATGATTATGTACAGTAGGCTAGAGTACATTACTGTTTGATTGCACATCTGAGATGCGTGAAACACATGCATTGTTTATCAATTACTGTAATCAATTCATCAAATATTTCAAGAGATTCATATGGAATTCATGGAATTATACTCTTGACTAATAATGACAATTGAAGAATTATGCATCTACTGCATTTGTTTTTATTTTACTGACCTAACTAAAGACACTTTCAATCCAACATAACTGTTAACTTTCAGTCTGTTTTGTGCAGTCCAGTTCTTATTTTGATTCAAAAGCATTTGGTTGTTCAACAACAGGGCTACGAGTTAGTTGATTGACTGCTGACTATCGGTAAATAGATAGTAGATACATAGATATACGTATGCTTTAAGTACTTACCAAACAGTGGGTAATTAATGCTTGCCATTATTTCTGCCCTTTGCCGGCCTGGGATGTGTGGTGAACTCTGCACATTTTTATTTCAACCGGAGCTCATTGTGTCTCTGAGTCAGTTCTGTGTTCCCGTAAGCCCAACCTGTTCTTGTTCTTGTACTTCCTTCCCTCTTTATACAGTTGTTACCCTTGTAGTCAAGGTTATACAGTTATTCCTTCCTGTTGGCAGATAAATCATGTGAAGAGCTAATGTAAGTGGCAGGGCAGGTTTTACTGCGGCTGAGTGAAAAGGCGCTTCCAGGTTCATGAAGTCAGATGCAGTATCAAGACATACTGTATGTGTCACAGATTTTTTTTTTTTTTTTTTTTTTAACCTTTATTTTCCCAGGTGAGTCCCATTGAGACCTTGAGCATCTTTTTCAAGGGAGCCCTGACATAAAGACATACAAGTTACAAAAAAAAATAACAAAAAGCATAAAGGACAAATTTAACCATACAAAGACAACATGGACAGACTAAAAAAAAACAATAAACAGAAACCAAAAAGTAAAACAATCAAACAGGACAGGGCATAGCACACAACAACAATAATTGAGAGCCTAGATCAAGGAAAGCATTTGCAGCTACTTTTTGAATAAACTTAATATGCACACCGGAATTATTGTTATGTTTTGGACATTCCCGTCCTTCCTCAGACATACACATTATTATTTAAAGCTGCCTTTTAAACATTTAGGGTACATACACCACATGATGGCAGTCGCCTGATCAGTTTACATACTTCATTGCATTGCATCACATAAGTCACAAATGATATAGGGTTATTGTTACATCAAAGTCATAGTTCTTTGTCAGTCTCCCATACCGTATATACACACAATCAAATTATTTACAAGTATCACCACAAATATTACGGCACCAAGCCTGTTTGAAACATACAGACAAACACACAGATATCTAATATGCAGTGAAGAATATTGCACCAAGCCTGTACAGTCTGTTACATGCCATTGATTAAAATCAGTAAATAGATAGACAGCAGTCGATCAGAACCGAAGACTTTGCCAGTGTAAGGGGCTAAATCATGCTGGAACGCAACAAGTGGTCCTTGTGTGTGAGCACATGCTAGTGTGTGTGTTTTGTGTGTATGGAGGAGAGGGAGAGACAGGGAAATGTACAGCTATAGCCTGCTAAATGTACAGTATAGATATCACCAGGCTAATTCACTGGTTTGTTACAAGCCAAGGCTTGTTTTGGCCTGTGAAGGGGAGACCAGGTAGGGTGCAAATTTTAAATAGTAGAAATAATAAATAAATAAATAAATAAATAAATAAATGAAATGCTCAGTGAGCCACTTTCATACACATTCTACTAGGCCTATATTATTGTACTGACCCAGTGAGCAGGAGAAAGCCTTCTCTCACACACATTCTACTGACCTGTGGAAAGTCTATTTTCTCTCTCACACACACACATTCTACTGACCTGTGGAAAGTCTATTCTCTCTCTCACACACACACATTCTACTGACCTGTGGAAAGTCTATTCTCTCTCTCACACACACACATTCTACTGACCTGTGGAAAGTCTATTCTCTCTCTCACACACACACATTCTACTGACCTGTGGAAAGTCTATTCTCTCTCTCACACACACACATTCTACTGACCTGTGGAAAGTCTATTCTCTCTCTCTCTCGCACACACACACACACCCACACACACACACACACATTCTACTGACCCGTGGAGCAGGAGGAAGACTTTGATCCCTGGACTCCTTCATGTTTCTGTGCCAGACACACCTTTTCCAATTCATAGGAATTACCATGTCATGCGTACCCCCAGCAATACAATACACACACCTTTTCCCATTCATATTACCATGTCATATGGACCCCAGCAATACACACCTTGTGTCAACTATGACGGTCAGTGTTAAAAATTAATTAATCAGGGTGTCCCCGTGTCATAATTAATGCTTGCAAATGCTGTTTTCACAAAAGATGGGTTGAACGAGGTTGGAGAAAAACTAAGGAAGAAACTTTGGCAGATCTGCAGCTCAGGGATAGCCCAACTGCCAGCATAGGCCGCATAGGAGTGGGGGGGTGACAGGGGAGATGCAGGATTGTGTTCTTCTGTGTAGGGAGAAGACGTGGTGATGGCGGTGGTTAGGAGCAGTGTGTTGTATATTAGAAGGCTGTATGATGAGGCTGTGTGTGTGTGTGTGTGTGTCTGTTGTGTGTGTGTGTGTGTGTGTGTGTGGTTGGGGGGGGGGGCTAAGTAGCCTGGCACGCCCTCCCAGTGACGTAACACCTTCGGCGTTGCTGTCGCTGGTCTGGCCAACTGCTGATCAGGCAGGACTTCTAAATTCCCCTAAACTGGGGAACTGCCCCCCCTTGGTCGAGAACCAATCAACTTTGAGCTGCTCCAACGGCTCTCTGTCCTGTTCAAGCAATTCCCTTCGTGTCACATATGTCAGAGGAAAGAGTGGTGTGATTGGTTTTGCTTCGGCACAGCATTTTCTAACATCGACCAATAGCAAACCGAGGCATTTCAGGGAGGCGGGTCAACCATGTGCTTTGAGAAATTTTGTTGTATGGTCTCTTGGTCAGACCAAAGTCTCGTAGAGCTTTGAAAGCCGATGGCAATCAGGCTAGGGGCTAACCCTGTGGTCACACGGGAAGGCAACTGGGAAATTTGAACAAGCAACTCGGTTGCCAAGGAGGCGTGACTCGTATGAAGTTGGGCAAGGGCCGCATTGTTGGCAGGGAGATAGAGGAGGAGGTGGTGTTGTATTTCAGTATAAAGTTTATTACTGTGGATGTAGCACAATGGTCACACAATTGGAAGCTGCAATAATCCAGCAGATATGGAAGGTAGGAGTTAAAAAAAGTTTGAGTTGGCAAATTATTTGACATCTTTACTCAAGGGAAATCAAATTTGATGAGGCCCACAAAGCCACAAACAAGTCAGAAATCAGGGATCATTTCATAACCTCCAGTTCAGCTTAAGGAACAACTTAGCCTTAAAATAGCCCCACACAACATCACATACCCTTCACCGTAATAAAAAACTGGCTTTTAGCCTAATAGCTGTTTTGATTTGTATTGAGAGATGATCTTATGGAATGTAGCATGCCGGTCATGAGAAACTGTGATGGTTAGGCAGTATGAATGATGTTGTTCTAGTTTAATTCCAAAGGCCAAGGGAGTTTTATTAGGATTCATGATATCCTGACCTGGGTCCATGAAATAACTTGCCTTTGAAAATACAAAATCTTCCTGCCTCAATTGGAATGGTAGACTATAT
>JAODXP020001803.1:0-25779 GCA_027497455.2 Sardinella longiceps | reverse complement strand
TTAGTACTTAAGTAGACTTAAGTAGTTCTACTTCGTTACTATACATCTCTGCACTTAGGCCTACTAAATCGCTCCACTGAAATGCCTGGGGGGATAGCGTTACGCAAAAGATACGCCAAGATGGCGGCCAAGTGAACAGACTCTAAAAGAGACAAAATAACGTTTCACTATGGATCAAGTGGTATAACATTTAAACTATAAAAAGATATTCAAGACAGGCTACATATTTTGTGCACACATTGAAGGTAAACATAAAGTGCAATGACTACCTTTATGGTAAAGCAAGGGACAGCAAGACAGAGTTAAGCTCAAAGTAACATGGGTAGATTTGTAGCACACAAACAAAAAATGAGCCTATTTCACCCCAGACATTTTTCCAACAAATTTTCAGGGAAGCACATGTGTTATAATTTACAACATCCAAAATTGATTCTACTACACTAATAATACCTGTGAAAAAATGGCGGCATGAAACTGTCCGTATTGTATATTGTAACATTCAAACACACAATATTAGCCTAGAGAAATAAATATTCAACTTTTAAATAACATTCTTGACCTGACAGATGTTAACAACACCTGTAAAAAGTGAGATATGCCAGATGTTTGATCTTACATTGATGTTGCTGTTTACATGTTACAGGCATTTCACATGATAGGATAATATCACTCACCAATAGTGACATGTAGAGTTGTGTAGAGTAGACATAAGAAAACCTTCATCTTCAGAGGAGGTAGTCAAGACACAATTTCTTAAATAGCAATGGCTATAAGATGCATGCCTATAGAACTTCTTCCTTACAACCACACTTCTACTATATAGTTTTGGTTATTTGCAGTCATTGACTAAGTTCATACAACAGCAGATGGACATCACTTAACCGCAGTTATTTTCTTTCGGTCGTGAACTGGGTTTCTGGTAATTTCAGCCTCTAAATTCTCTCTGAGAAATCAGGTTGTGGCGTTCAAATGGCGTTAAGCAACTTCCTCAGTCTTCAGATGCGTCATCAGCACGAGTGTGTAGCAACTGCTGTTAAATTTATAGTAGGCTACACAAAGATGACAGCTATTCCAGCTCCACTTTTCTTAACATGTCCACATGAATGTACGGAAGTGACAGACAAACAGACACACACGAAACGTAAATTTCAGTTACACTTGAGATTTTTGCCATAAGAGTGACATGAAAATGACATGAATTACATGACAATTTGTGACCATTGGGCATACTTTTTTTAATGTTCCAAGATTGTTGCCATTAAATTCAATTCAATTCAATTTATTTTGTAGAGCACTCAAATACAATATGTCTTCCGGCGCTTTACAGACAGTACGGGGAGCACCCATGAGTAACAGGGACAAGTAATAACTTCCTTTGCTTAGTAATAATTCATTTTTAGGAAGAAACCTTGGAAAATGGCATTCATTTTGTTCTAATCTAACATTGACATGCGGTTTAGCGGTCAGACATTACAAAAAAAAAAAAAAAATAGCATTTAATGATAATAATCATTAACATTATAAAGGGTCATTACATATTCATGATACATGTCACGTCATTCTTATATCAGGTTTATGTCGAAAATCTAAACTAAAAATGTATCCAAAATTCTGGGTGGTCTTGCTTAGAGCCTGAAGAGGCCCTGAGAAAGAAGGACTTCAGACAGTGGCATTGAGTTTCGGTCCATCAGGTACCGCCAGGTTGCCCTTCGGACTTTATGGAAGCTTAGGGATGCCCTTAGCCTGGCTAAGGCCCGATTTACACAGAAATTGCACGTTTGCAGTCCGGGAGCTGTGCTGTCCGTTCTCAGTGTATGTGGCAGTGATAGTGTCCTGTGCTGGAAGTTGTGTTGTTGAGATTATCCACCAGACTTCAAAAACACTGTGATGGGCCACGCGCAGGTTAAAGTATAAGATGTTGTGTTGGTTGCAGTGTCTTCCCCCCTCAGCCTCAATTGTGAGGTGGTCTAGCTTTGTTGACTGTAGCGTAGGTCGCATCCTAAGGAAGGATCCAGAAAAATAAAACTCAAAATATACAGTAATATAACAACCACACGCACACCGACATCTCAGATGTGGAGGTAACTGCTTTGTTAACCAGAGGTGTGCTATGATAAGGTCAAAGTGTTTGTGTGTGTGTGTGTGTGTGTGTGTGTGTGTGTGTGTGTGTGTGTGTGTGTGTGTGTTGTGAGGTTTTGCTAGTCATACTTCATCTGTTGTCATGCTTGAACATTTCGTGGCCTCCTGGATGATGTCATCTCTGGGTGCTGATCTGGTTTTGCTCCCTTTGTCTACCCTAGAGTAAATCGCCTCCTAGAACATCATCAATGACACACACACACACATTCACATATTTAGCATATTTCCATAACTTCTATAATATATTTTTAGTTTTTACTCTCCTTTAATTTTGTCTCTGGAAAAGAATGTCACATGAATGCGTGTGCGGACGCACACACACACACACACACACACACACACACACACACACACACACACACACACACACACACACACAAGGTCATAGACCTACCACATCTGCTCTGATGCTGACACATTCCATGTTCTCCTGAGTGATGGCATCTCTGGTTTTACTTCCTCGGTCTACTGTAGCGTATGTTACTTCCTAGAACATAGCCAACACAATTATGCTGGTTAACTTATATTTTCGCTATTTTTGCACATTTTATTTAATTCTGTCTCTGAATTAGCAAGTCATATAAAGAAATGAATTACATTATGTTATTCTCTCTCTCCCTCTCTCTCTCTCTCTCTCTCTCTGTGTGTGTGTGTGTGTGATATGAGGTCTGTCACACTCCATTTGTTCTGATGCTCAGGGTGATCTGGTTTTGCTTGCTTGGTCTACCATAGAGTAAGTCACCTCCTTGAGAAACAAACAGTAGATAAATTCTAGTGTAGATAGATAGACGTACATACATACACAAGTACATACTGTACTTACTTACTTTACACATACCAATGTGTGTGTGTGTGTGTGTGTGTGTGTGTGTGTGTGTGTGTGTGTGTGTGTGTGTGTGTGTGTGTGATAAGTAAAGGAGGCACTCACCAGATTCTGTGTCTCATTCTGCTCAGAGTTTTCTTGCTTGTTTTTTACTGGTTCATGTGTCCTTGTCTCTGAGAGGGTAGAGTAGAGTGAGAGGGAAGGGTGTAGTTTTACACATGAGGCCTCTGTGAAATGGGTGACAAACTAATACAGAGCCCTGAGCCTTTCCCTGAAAGAATGTTTGTTTCAAGTTCAAATGGTGTTGCAAACAATTTGTTTATTTGAAAGCCCACAAAACAAACTAGATTTAGAAGTAGGCCTGCGTTGTGGAAGTTTTCCCTGTTTGGCAACCATCATCATCATTTTTTCCTGTCTGACTTATTTTCCCATAATGTTCTCTGTGTGTGTGTGTGTGTGTGTGTGTGTGTGTGTGTGTGTGTGTGTGTGTGTGTGTGTGCAGTATGTGTGTGTGTGTGTGTGTGTGTGTGTGTGTGTGTGTGTGTATGTACTTCTTTTTCTCCAGTAGATCACTGCAAATGCCCCCATTATCACCAGCAGCAAAAGAATCAGAATAATTCTTGACCTGCTGACTTGATCCGACGTACAGGAGGATCCTGAAACTATAGTAAGAGATAACCTTAACCAGTGATATAATATAAATATGTGATTGTTTGCACAAAACAACTTTGCTTACCATCAATAATGAGCGTGATGGATCTACCAGAAGTACTGTGACTGGTGAAGATGACACAAGTGTATTCTCCCTGATCCTCTTCAGTCAGGTTAGAGAGAAGCAGAGATGCATTTCCTGGAGTACTTGCATTAAATGTATTTACTCTACCATTGTAACGTTGCCTGTCCTCTTCACTCCAATTTCCAATGACCTCTAAATATGACTTATTGTTCTCAAAACTCCACTGAAATCTATCAGGTTTGATTTGTAGGTCAGTACAGGAGCAGGGCAGGAGCACGGAACATCCAACTGGTCTGGTGATGGTCTCGTTTTCAGGTTCAGAAATATTACAGCCTTAAAACACAACACATATTACAGATGGGAGGGAATGGCAGGAAAAGATATTCATATTTTAGATGACTATCGTTCTCTGTCGTTCATGACACATAACGATGAGGTACTAGCAACTCAGAGCATACCCTAAGATGGACACATAATTGTTCATGAAAATGAATGAGGCACCATTACAGACACTAAGTAAAATGGTATGTTTCCATGGTATCTAAAGGCCAAAGAAGCCTAATGCTTTGTAAGTAAGCGTGTTACAAAAAAATTTCATGTTAATTTCAGATGGAGACGCTGGGAACGTGATTGAGTGAGTCAAACCTATAGACTTGATGAAGGATGATTGGAAATCGTTTATGGTATCATTGGCATCATAGCGACCATGTAACGGGTTAGTTATGATAATGCCAAACATATTTGATTCAGTTTGACTTGGTCATGATTGCTTCAACAATGGAAAGAATCACATTGTTTCAAATCTATCATCCAAACACACACAACGACTCGTTGTGACTGAACCCCGCAACTACCGTGGATTACTTCAGATTACTCATGACAGGCCCTGATGTTCCATTCTATCAATATTAGTGTTAATAATCAGTAGGTCTGGCCCCAGCTTTAGGCTGCATTTATTAATATAGCTTATTACACAACAAAACAACTATTTAATTTTGCAGGAAATCAGATCACAGCAAAGGAGACAATTGTGCAACTTTTTGTAATGGTTGAAATAATACCCTGGTGAACAAGATTTGTGATTCTCAATTGTGTGTGTTGTGTGCCTTAGGTCTAAATCCAAATTAGAACTTTAGGCTTCTCAATTTATAAAATGAAAATATATTGATAATCACACACTTCCTATGAGTACAGGACCCATGGTGGACCCCACACTTTTCCTGCTTCACAGAACATTTGTGTGCTTAAGTTCTTTTAAAATAGTAACACTAAAAAGCTTAAATACGAAAACAGAACTCACCATGCACATGTGTCACATGCAGAGCTATGTAGAGCAGACAGAAGCAGAATTGCATTTTCATTGGAGTTTGTGGCTCAGAAGTTTCTCTTGTGCAGTTGTCCCTGACTCCTTACACTCTTTACATGTTTACTGGCTCCCTTTCAAAGGTGGTCATTTTAACACCCACAACGCCCTGTCTCTAAACGAGTATTTGTAGTCTATTGCTTGATGGTTTCTGTGTTCTCACACTGGCTTTACTTCCTCATAAATGTGTTCCATTTCACTCGCCATCTCCTTGGTGTGTGAGAGGGCTCTGGCTACTTCCTCAACCGCAGATAGAACTTCAACCTCAGTGCAGCCGCAATGCAAATATCTTTCTGATAAATGGTCTGATAATTAGACTTATAAACATTCTTAATATTTGTGAGATTCCCTAATTCTTGTTTAGATATGCTGAATGAACTATATATATGGGCAATTCCAGCGTTATGGACAAAATGCCACATAACCTCCGCAAACCTAGCAGTATTTCACAATTTTGTTCATATTCTTATGCAAACTCCATGGCTGAATATAGGCAAACACAAAAGAACTGATACCATGATTAACATCATAAGAATATGAGCCTTTCTACATTTGTATGTAGAAACAACTACATTTGCATGACCATGTAGTTGAGTCATAAAGTTTGAAGGTGAGGTTGACTTTTTCATTGCTTAAGCTTTATTATAAATTGCTTAAGCTGTATTACCCTTAAGAGGAAACCATGCCCATTTGCCAGATGTAGTAGGCTTTGACCTTGATGTAGTATGACCTTTATCTTGTCTTGCAGATCTTGAGAGTATCTGACATGGCATTTACAAATATCTCCTCATGCATATTTCTGTATGCATGCTAGTTCATCATCTCTTTGAAATATTTAAAAACTTGTTAAACATGAGCTTGGTCAGGAATCTAGCTGTGTTATGTAATTTGTTCACACATACACACACACACACACACACACACACACACACACACACACATGCATAGATTGTAACTGAAATTGATCTGAAAAAGGATCATTACCAGTTGAACTATAGATATTTCTTGATACATGTATGTGACTAAACAAAGGAACTGAGTTATGGTGAAGGAACAGGAATTGAGTCACAGAGGGCGGCTACTTACAAATAAACAAAATAATTTGGAATTAATAAATTAACTCATGAAAATATATGTTTACTGTACACCAAGAGCATCTAAAACTAACTGCTCACCAAACCAATAAAAATAAAAGTACCAACAAAATCTGTGTCAATTAGAACATGTTGTGCTAATCACTCATGAAGTGATCATAATGAAATGCTTTTTTTGTTGCTATTAAGTTAAATCCTTCCCATACCATGTCATCAGGCTGCACCCTAAGCCACATGGCTGCACAGGACGGTCAGGGGCGTGTCTTTTAAGGACATTATCGCACATGCACAAAGTAAGCCATTCTGGAGCAGAAAAGTAGGGATTCTAAATGAGCCAAATTACTGAGACCGGACCAATAGTCAAAATTTTGGTGTCTGATTCTGTTTCATCCTACATACTCCAGAAAAGGGGCTAAACATGCTAAAAAGTGAACTTCCCCTTTAACTGTCAACCATGGTGGCATGGCAGGCTATAGAGCTTGAAACGGGCCTTAAAACTAAGACCCGAACCGGCCCCAGCCCGAGAGAACTCCACCCGAGCCCGCCCCGGCCCGTGTGATTGACAGCTTCATAGAGCCCGAACCCGTTTGCAACCCGACATTTTTCAATTGTGCGCATATGAAAGCAGTCAACAATGAGTCATTTTTGCTGAACATTTCTACGTTTTTTATTCAGATTAGTTAGCCTACAGATGTCTGAAGTTCAAGAACTTCAAGGCTAAAATAAATGATCTGCCCAAAGTTAAAAGAAAAATAAGAACAGCAATAATTACCAGTTGTCTTGCTGTCACTTTAACGTCACGTCGCACTTCTTGCATTTGACATACCCCACTGCCTCGTTTTTCTCATTGTGAACGTGCTTAAAATGTTTCCACACCTCCGACCTCGCTCGACCAACATGAATTCGCCAAGGGCTAATCTCCGTTTAACTTCTTCTACATCCATTTTGCATCTACTAACGCATGCCTGTAGATCGAACGTTAGGCGTATCATGTGATCGCATATTTGCCGCGCATCGGCTTTCAGCCCGAGCCCGAGCCGGGCCCGCTTGGAATATTGAAATTAGACCCCGAACCGGCCCGAACCCGGCAGGTCCTGTTGGGCCCCGTCGGGTTCGGGCAAATATTTCCAGCTCTAGCAGGCTATGTCAGGCTAAAGAGATAGCTGCTACAATCCATTGAAGTCAACAACATCTTACATTAATAGGGGCCTACTCATCATCAATTTCTACCATGGGCTATTCCATTCAGTTCACACTACAATATTGTTACAGACTAGTATGACTACTATGTACGATGGGGGACTTCTCTGGTAATCCCATGTGATAATTTTACCCTCTCCATCTGAGCACCAGGCTATAGGCAGTAAGTACCATTTTTACTATGGTCTTTGGTATCACCCGACCAGGAGTCGAACTCACCATCTCCCAGTTCTTAGTTATACCCACAAGCTATCACTAGGCCATCACAGTAATGCTGTGAGCAATTTGGGGTTCAGTTTCTTGCTCAGGGACACTTCCATAGGAGATATTTTTAAGACTTTTATCATTAAGCTCGCTTTTGTTGCTCAAATCAATTTTGTTGCTTCAGGCGATTTCAGTTGAGTTTTAGTGGCTCTTGGTGTGAACTCACAGCACACAATATAAGTGCAGCAGATATATATATATACAGTATACACGTCAGTATAGGTAAATAATGGGGAACAGTCAATTTAATCTTAACAGGACATCATAATAGAGCTTTTGCTGGATTTTATTGTGAATATTAAATACAATTTTTAGTGCTGTCAGTTTAACATGTTAAATAACGCGTTAACGCAAACCCATTTTAACGCCGTCAATTTTTTTAACACACGATTAACGCATTTGACCCGCCATTGTCTAATATGGAATGTGAAAAAATATTTCCCCCATTCCAACACATACCGACGTTTCAGTATGTCCTGTGTTTGCATTAGGCCTACTTGAAGTAGGAGGTCATACCTGAACCTACTTGAAGTAGGCCTACTGCTACACAGACTCACACACACTCACACGGGTGAAGACGCGTCTGATCTGCTGTCTCTCTCTGCTACTCCGAAGCCTGGAGGTTAATATCTAATTCCGATCTCAGTGAAAATAAACAGGGGCGCCGTTAGGGGGAAAGGTTAGGACGATTCTAAGGGCCCAGCACTGACAAGGGGCCCTTTCAAGGCTGTTAGTATTACTTGGCTTGAGAAGGTTTTTGAAATGAAATATTTAATTTTACTTGTTCAATAAAGCAAATTAAATATTGTTGTGATATCTTATAGTATTTTCCAAGAATTGTCTTGTATATAGTCGTTTCACCCTCTCTCCCTTTTTACCAAATGGTATGGTCTGAATCTTTCATCGGCACGCATCTGTGAATGATTTCATTCCGGCAAACGCAGCTTAGCTGCAAGGTGTTCAATTTCGATTGCTACTGTAGTTGAGCATTCATTGTTTGCCAACTGTGGAAACAAGTTGCTGAATTGGACTGATGGTGAACATGACGCCTTGTTGCCCCAAACACAAAATGACAAGTAGCAGAAATCTAAAAGTGAACCACAGGCATTTTAAAATGCGATCTCGCGGTGGGTGCGCATATGTCGAAATTTGAGTAGCCTACTTCTCGGTTTAATAACTTATTGAGTTATTCTCTCACAAAAACTGTACAGATATCATTTTAAACTACTTTACCAGAGCTACGCAACTGTGGTGATTACTAGTTATGGTGATAAACGGTTTACAAATGAATTCATTGTGTAGGCCTGGAAACAGTTCTACATCCCAACAAGCCTACTTGTGATCATAGGCAGTCAAATAACATTTCAAAAATAGTGGAATCCATAAGCATATCTGTTCTTCCAAGTCTTTATCTATAGTGAGTTTTTTTTTGCTACTAGTAATAACACCACTTCACCAATCACAGTTGATTTTGTAGTCTCAAGCTGAAGATGTAGCCTATTTGTAAACAGAGAATTGAAATGTTTGTCAAAGAATTACGTGTGCTATTTAGGCTACTCCTGCAGATTATGAAGCACAACTTGGTCTAGGCTATGCCTTTCAAGGATTACCTATTTTCAACAAAACAATTTACAATGAAAATTAATCAATGTAGCAAATTGAGAAGCCAGTCTGCCCTCCCATTATGTTCAGGCAACTGTCAGATTAGCTACAATAGGAAAAGACTGAATCACATCAAACTTTTGTTATAAATGCCTCATTTTACAGAGGTGTGCAGTGAATCAATAAGTCTCAAATTTTTAATTGACTTCAAGTTGGGTTCAATATGTAAAAAAAGATTCCAAACTCTGACTGACTACTAACTAACTAACTTGGATAAAAAGATCTGCTAAATGAATAAATTGAAATGTAAAACAGTTGGGCAACACTACATCAGGGTCATTGTCAGTGTACCTCACAGAACACTCAAATAACATGCATTGGATTTAGCTAAGCCATTGAATTGATTGACAGCGCCTGATTTATGTAAAGAGGGGGAGCAGGACTTATGTTTGCTGTGTCACATATGTCTGTGTGTGCATTTGAGCTTGCTGTGTACTGTAGCATCTGATCTTACACACTTGTAATGTACAGTATGTCTGCATTTTTAGCTTGCTGTGTAGCATGTGATTCTTCACACTCTTTGGGGTGCTTTAAATCTCTTCCTTTGTGCAACTCCTTTCTCTCTCTCTCTCTTTTAATTTAGGAGCTGTTAATCTAGGGTTGGCTGGGGGCTCAGTGTTGGGAGGTTTAATCCATTGTATGTGCTCTTAAACATTCTTTATGAACTTTGTATAATAAATTATCTTTTTATACTTTCAACCATTGTCTGGTGCCTGCCCCCTGTGGTTGGTTGGTGGTTGAACACACTTGGTCAGGCTACACAGTTATGCCCACAAGCTATCACTAGGCCATCCCAGTAATGCTGTGAGCAGTCTGGGGTTCAGTTTCTTGCTCAGGGACACTTCCATAGGCAGAGTGGGACTTAACTCTGTGACCTTCTGGTTGCCGAAAGGCACCTCAACCACCTGTTCCACCATCGCCGTTAGTCACTAGTATACTAGTACCAGTACTAGTACTAGTCACTAGTATATTGTCACATGGACTTTTATCATTAAGCTCGCTTTTGTTGCTCAAATCAATTTTGTTGCTTCAGGCGATTTCAGTTGAGTTTTAGTGGCTCTTGGTGTGAACTCACAGCACACAATATAAGTAGGCCTCCAGCAGATATATACTGTACATACAGAACACAGCCAGTACAGGTAGATAATGGGGAATAGTAAATCTAATCTGAATAGAACATCATGATAGAGCTTTTGCTGGATTTTATTATGAATATAAAATACAATTTTATCTTCAAAGCATATCAACAGTAGCAACAGTAGGCCTTTTGTACACGATTAGTAACTGAATTACAATACAAAGGCATCTCACACACACACACACAAAAACAACACTCACACAACATTGAAGTGTCTTATTGTAGGTATGCATCATGATCTCACTTTTCTATAATTCCACTGTCCTCTTTCCTTGCTGTGGAGAGATTCAATATAAATAAATTATAGTGTTTTTGTGCTGACCTTGAAGAGATTTGGCTTAAGTTGGCAATATACATTACATATACAGAGAGTGTGTGTTGTGTTTAGTACCTCTATATGAACAGCAGATGACTGCAGTTGTTCCCACCATCATAAATAGCAGGAAAAGAGTTAAACGGATGAAAAAAGTAATGTTGGGAAGTTCAATGGTGTTGGGACTCTCTGTAGGATAGATTATAGCAAGTTCAGAGATTACAAGGATAAACAATTAAATGTGTAAAATGTTCTTGAGATGTCATGGAAACAGAACATGTTTTACCATCAATAATGAGTGTGACGGATCTATCAGAAGTACTGTGGCTGGTGAAGATGACACAAGTGTATTCTCCCTGATCCTCTTCAGTCAGGTTAGACATAAGCAAAGATGCATTTCCTGGAGTATCTGCATTAAATGTCCTTACTCTACCATTGTAGCGTTGCCTGTCTTCTTCACTCCATTTTCCATTCAGCTCGAAATATGACTTATTCTTTGTAAAAATCCACAGAAAGCTATCAGGTTTGATTTGTAGGTCAGTACAGGAGCAGGGCAGGAGTACGGAACATCCCACTTGTCTGGAGATGGTCTCGTGTGCAGGCTCAGAGATATTACAGCCTTCAAACACAACGTAATACACACATTTATTGCTCAAAACTTAAAGGAACACTTTTTTATTGGGTATAGCATGAGGTCAAATTAACTTTTCTGATAATGATCTGGGGCCGTATTCTCAAAGATTATTATCTTAACTTTAGGAGTACTCCTAAACCGCACTAAAAGTTTTTATGTATGAGTTATTTCTTAAAGTGATATTCCACTGTTTGGGGAAATATGCTCATTTTCCACATCCCCTCGAGTTAAACTGTTGAGTTGTATCTTTCTCCAATCCATCCAGCCGTTCTCTATGGCTGGCGATAGGACTTATAGCTGTAGCTTAGCATAGATCATTGAATCAGATTAGACCATTAGCATCTCTTGCATTTCCATCGGTGATTGGTTGATAAGTGACAGGTGGGCATAATCTACGCTGCATGCTGTGCTCCGCTGCTCCTGTGTGAGAGGGACTGTGGGCGCATATTACAAGCCATAAATGAAACGGTAATGAGGTTTGCAGTGGAATAATAAAGTATCTTTGCACCGTTTCAACTGCACTTTTGAGAGCAAATTTACAAAGAGAGGAAGTACACAAATTAAACTTGACTGTAAAAAAATGCATTTATATATTAACATGTTTTGGTGGCATTTTTTCATTCCTTGCAAATGTAGCCGGTGGCGGTCCGCACCGCACACGGGTCTCGAACCCGCCACCCCGCAAGCTACAAACTCCCGGCGTGGGAGTGGAACGCTCTAACCAACTGAGCTAAAAGCCCGAGCTTCTAACTCAGCGTGTTAGAAGCGCCCATGGAATTGGGTGATGAGGATTTACACACTACCACCGAGCTAGCCACGCTAGCTGGCCTCCGTTACACTCACCCTCCAAATCCTCACTCCCATCCGGGTCACGGCACCAATGTAGCCGGTGGCGGTCCGCACCGCACACGGGTCTCGAACCCGCCACCCCGCAAGCTACAAACTCCCGGCGTGGGAGTGGAACGCTCTAACCAACTGAGCTAAAAGCCCGAGCTTCTAACTCAGCGTGTTAGAAGCGCCCATGGAATTGGGTGATGAGGATTTACACACTACCACCGAGCTAGCCACGCTAGCTGGCCTCCGTTACACAAGCTTCAAAATCATTACTTAGATGCTCGTGTAAGGATGTTGCGAGAAGGAAGGGAACACACAGAGAGGACCTGTGGCCTATGTGTCGCTATGCATGTTCTGTATTTCCAGTGCTATGCTGAGAGATAGTTGCAACTAGTAACATTGACCATGTGACTCTGCAGCACGAAACCAGTCGCTTGGCGCAAGCTTCGTTTCTAAAAATGGAATGCTTGCACCAAAAAAGTCGAATTTCACATTTCAGCATAATTTGACAGTATAATGTCTACCCTTTCAGATTGTAGTTAAATTATGCTGAAATTCATACCTTAAATGGGTTAAAAATGTGTTTGTTGAGAAGGTGTATCCATTTAGCATTGTACTAACTTAGCTGTCATAGATTTCTAGTGCTAACGTTAATTGGTTTGTACAGTAAACTACAGCAGGGCCGGTGAACATTCGTCATAGATAATAATTATCTGAATGTAAAGGGCTTTTCCATTTTTATAAACTAGGCTATAAGTAACTTGCAGATTGTGTTGGGGTCCATAAAATTCCTCTAGATGGAGCTAACGTCGGGTGGAGAATCTGACTGAGTTGGAAGCTGGCTAGTCAGATGGGTTCTAAATATGGCGCAGCTAGTTGGCATAATTGGAAGTTTAATAAGCTGTTAAGCGTTAAGTAGTGCTATAAACGGCACAAACCAAGTATTAACTGTCTGCTGATTTTTCTCCTTCAAGGATATCTCTCAGATGAGGGACATGATGACCATAAATCCCATACTAACAGCTGCATCCACACATTGCATCGTTGCGTAGCCTAGCCTACTTCATAGCAAAATATCAAACCATCCACTGGCTCTTACCTTTATGGTGAACTTCAAGTTATATCCATGTTATATCCATATTTCATGTAAAGTCCACAAATAGGGGTATTCCTGTCTTGGTTGCATGTTAGATAAGTAGGCTTGATATCAGTTAACTGGTTTGGTTGGACTAATAGCAGAATTCATTCAGCTGAGTTCACTGATAGCATAATGTTCAAAATAGCTAGCCTAATAACTCCCTTGCCACAAGCTAATAAACTTCAGCATTGTTTTTCTCCGCTTTTCAATTTTTATGACTTGCAACATTGTAACACTTTGAACGCTCCTATCTATGTCATTTGTTGGTCAATGGTATCGATAGTGGTATCATTTGAAAGGTTATTTTCTTGTCTTTCATGTGAATGCAACAACTTAATTTTGAAAAAAATGCCAATGCGACTGATTTCGCGGTGCAGGGTCACATATCTGACTCCATTGATATAAATGATATGACACATTAAAATGTAGAAGGGTATTTAGCGTTACTCACTGGTACAATCTTAAGATCCCACCATGCCAAATGTCTCGCTTACCAATAATGGACTAGTCTGAGTGCAGTGCCTGCTCTATAGACAAAGACCTAATGACTATCAACTATTCTCCTGAGCACACAGTGGATTGTTCTACTTGTGTGTCGGCTTGAACGTCTATTAGTCAAATGTAAAAGTACAGTATAACAGTTCAGTCATATTGTGGCTACACCATACCTTACAGAACTACGTCTCAAAGTAATCAGTTCAGCTTAGACCAATGTGGATCAGATTGTAATTTATTATCCAAGGATAACTTGGAATTCAGTTACAGGTAGAAAACCAACTAAGTGAGTAACATAAAACATTAACATTAAGAGAATAAACACAGCCTGCCTGGCCTAGAGAGGAATGGCTACATCCAACAGCAAGCTGCTGGATGGGAGTTCCGCTACAGAGTCTCCAAGAGCATATTCTCACCTTGGCTTAAATACCCATGCTTGCCCTTGTGTTGTTCTTACTGATAAAAGACAATGCCAAATGGTCTATGCAGAGATGGGGGAAGCTATCCTGAAAAGACCAGGAATCCTAGATTCCTGATAAACATATTAGGACTAAGCTATTTCTTGATGAGACTGACCATTAAATAATTTAGACTTAGACCATCAAAATGACACCAAACATGACACACATTACATTCTGTAAATTCATACAGCAATTACATTGTCCCTTTGTCTGTCTTCAGAATGACTTTCCCGTGAGAAAGCAGAGGGTGAAACTGTAGGGGACAGGTAGTGAAGATAAGACACAGTGGGAGATAGGAATGCAGGGACAGTGTGGCTTATCCAAATATGGGGAATAGTCATCAGCCCTTGATATGGCAGAAACATCTGCCTTACACTCGAATAAATGATATGCAATGACGTGCATTTCGAAAGATTAAGGACATAATAAATGCAATCGCGATGTGTTAGGAGTTGGTCTTAGTGACGTGTGAAGAGCTCATTTACAGGCTGAGATGTTGACTTCAGTATGATCAGGGAATAGATTATAAATGCCTCTTGTGCACACAATATTGATATGAAACATTATTAAAAAGTATATAGTATAAAAGTTTTGGATTAAAATTGGTAATGCCAAAAGTAAACACCTTTAATACAGTAGGTAAAGTAGGAGTAGGTCTAGGCAAAAGGCATACTGTAGGTCGGACAGGGAAAATCACAGTTTTTGCCACAACAACAGGTCAGTCAGCCAAAACAATGATTTCTAAATTGTTCTATGACAGCAAAAATGCTGCATAGGGCCTCTTTAAACAGTCGATACTACAAAGATATTGTCTTACTGTAGATCTAACATTGAAACCAATGAGGCAGCCATACAGGACTCAGCCTTGATGCTGAGAGGGCATGCTGTTGCCTTGAACTGAGAGAACTGATTTAAAAAAAAAAAAAAAACCTACTGTAGTTAAGTACAGACAACCTGCTCAAAGTATTCCCATCTTGAATTAGAACTATTGTTATTACTCACCAACTGTGATGTGAAGAACAGTGTAAAGCAGACAGACAAATATCTTCATCTTCCGAGTTTCTTGTGATATGATCTAAAAACAAGAAATGTTTACTACATCCCCTTCAAAAGCGCCTACATTTCCTGAGCTCAGACTGTATCCACAATACATTTCTGCTTTTGTGACAGATTGCAAATAAAAATATTTAAAAATTTGCCTAGACACGATACATAAGTAGAGATGGTAGGTAAGCATACACATCTCTGCTGCTAACCTCACTAGGGGAAAGGGTACAGTAGGCTATTTTGTACCTCTTCCTCCTTGTGCCTCAGTTTCTCTCACCTTCTCTCTTTAAGTACATACCAGGGTATCTGCAACTGCAACCTCTTCTGTCTCTTCAAACATTAACATTAAGTAAAAAAAAAAAAAAAAAAAAAACACACAGTGCAAAGTTAATATTGTGCATGAACTGGATTTATATGACTTTCTGTATGTCTTGTCTTTCCTTGTTTGTTGATAAATATTTGTACCTTCACCATTTTGTACTTTCACATTTAGATCATTATGTGGTCGCCCCACCCTTGCTCGTGTAGTGCTTTAGACCACAGATCTATATGTGGTTGTGATGGAGTACGTCACAATGGTTGAGTGCTCTGATCGCAAAAACAACAGCCATAACGTTTCATAGTTCCTGTTTTTCAGTGTTGTCGGTAGCAATACTAGAAATTGAGAAGACGCTAATGAGGGAAAAGAGAAATCTATTTAAATTTTCCTGTGTCCCATTCAGTTTGCGTGCTGAAAGACATTTTCTTCATATTTCTACTGTCAGCCCTCTGCAACCATGAAAAACAAGAATTGATTAGATAGGTATGCAGGAATGTAAAATATAAAACCCAGTAAAAGTTATTTCAGTGGCCCGCTCACATGCATCATCACAGGATTTCCTTTTGTATCAGTACAGTTATAGTGCATGTAAGTTAATGACAGACATGACAGAGTTTATTACCTGGTTAGTCAACATAACTCTTCCCAATTGGCCATCACTGGCTTATATTCTTTGGTTTGCAAAGATATACACATGCATTGGTTAGAATTTATGATGCTGTTGTTACGTTCAGGGAGAGTCAGGAACTGCCCTAGAAATCATGTAATAATCATGTAATGAAATATTCCACGATGCCCTGCATCTTGGGCATGGGTTCCAGAAACTCCAGCTCTAAAAAACTCCTACTTTTGTCTCACCAAAAGTAACTAATAACTTTGTGGCAGTTTACTGGAAACCTCTAAACTTCACTGTTAATTAAAGTCAAACACTGATACCCATACGATTTAGATTTACAGCATTTCACCAATAGCAAATTTCAGAGTGTGATAGATTTATCTAAATATTGTGTTTTCCTTGTCCAAATAAATTATGGATTTGTCAGTAAACATGTCAAAAATATTCTATCATTGCTGTCATTGTCATCATATTACCTCACCTAATGGTGAGGTGGTATTTGACTGAAATCACCAGTGAGGTTCATAGTATGACTTCCTGAGTGGGGCAGTGGAGAGCTGGACTGAAACTGAGGCTTCTATAAGTTGTGACAAGCACACACCATTAAAAACAAGTAGTTCATACATTTATATACAAGGCAATACTTGAACTACTGCCACCCTACATCTGCAGCCTAATCACAGTGAGGAATGTTGAATCTTATAGTCTGCGCTCCAAAGGCCATTTGTTACTCTCTGTCCCTTGCTTTCGTACAGAACAGGGGAAAAGGGCCTTTGTGTTTTCTGCACCTACTTCATGGAACAATTTACAAAAGGACTTGAAATTAACAGAACTGATTCCATTGAGCGAGTTTAATTCCAAGATGAGATCACTTGAGACTGCGTCCCTTGTCTGTAACTGTTTTAATTGATTTGTTGTTATACTTGATTTGTTATTATTTTAATGCAACTAGAATTTTAATAACTTGTGCCGCCACTTGGCCAGGACACCCTTGTAAAAGAGATTTTTAATCTCAACGGGTTTTTTTTCCTGGTTAAATAAAGGATAAAAAAAAAAAAAAAAAAAAAGTTCATGATGTCACTGATATTGTGTCTGTACTGCTGCTCCACCTCCACACACACACTTTGAAAACTGGAAATATCTTCCATTGTGCCATCACTCAAACCCAAAAAACTACTGCCATGAATCTGAGGTCTCCATTATCCCAAATGTATAGAATCCACAATTTACCCCCGTCTATCGATAGAGTGTGAGTAGCCTGTAGCTTCTAAAAATGCATAACTTTCCATCAGGTCCTATGATAAACAAACAAAAAAGCTTAAGTCATATTACAAAACAAAATCATCTCAAATTTATTACAAGACTCTCCATCAACATTTACATAACATTATATAAATGCGCAATTTTACAAAAAAACTGTATGTATCATTTCCATTCTTCAACACCCCCACACAAACATTTATACTTTATAGTACACCTGAAGGACTAGATCTCACAGCTGCTCTGAACAGAAGTGTGGTTTGTTAGTGGTTGGGGACTGAGATGGACAGCTTATATTTAGAATCCTCACTTCCTGTGCATTGAAATGAAGATGCCTTTCATCATACTTAAGCGACTTCAGGGGCTCTACATGAGGCAAAGTGCTTCCATGAACAATACATGGTGTCTTTGTTATTTTCAGGTGAGCGCATAGTTCATATCTTGGTCAGAGATGCAAGTTGTCTAAATAGCAGATGACTTTGCGTCCTTACATGCTTGTCAGTTAAAAAAGCGAAAAAAAAAAAAGTTTTTAGCTGAAGAACTGCTATTTTGATGATGTATGAGAGATGAATGACATTTCTCCAAAGGATCCAAAAAAACCTAGTTGAAAGACAGTGGCACACTACTCAGTACAGTACAGTACAAACGAAATAGGAAATGCAGTGCTCATTCCAGCATAACAACAAAGGCCACAACATTAATTAAATGGAAAATCTTTACTTTGCCCTGGTGTCTACACTGTGAAAATAGCAAAATATCGCCGGAACGCCCCCAAAGCAGGTTGCGTTTCCCACCCATGATATCTGACTTAATTGAGCTCCATACTACTGTGATATTTTTCACAGTCTGTATACCACACACTGCTTTCTGCAGAGATCATCAGTATACAAGTAGTATGTAGTAGTATGTGACAGTTTCGGAAACAGCATGTAACTTGCTTTTAAATGGCATCATAAACCCCAACTATTGCACATGCTAGTGAGATATGTGTGAAAATTACTGGAAAAGGAACTGTAAAAAAGAAAGCTGCTTTGACCAAGTATCTTTTCTTTTGCTGAGAGACATGAGTGGAAGCAAATGAGGGCCAGATCAAGCTGCACTTGCAAGGTTGAAGTGGCTTCTTCTTCAGGAAGTTTGCTGAAGTATAACAGGACAACCTTCTTGTGGTATAAGATCTGGCTTGAAACCTAAGATGGACGATCAGCAAAAGCACAACACATAAAAGTACACACACATAGCAGTAGGCCTACATAATGTGTCGTTAATTAGAGTGCATGAAAATGCACTCTACTGCTCTTCGAAGGCTTCTTCTTATAAGAGTGCATGAAAATGCACTCTACTGTTCTTCGAGTTCCTCTTCTTCTTATTTTTCTTCAACAACACTTAATTCAGCTCGAACTGCTTAACGTAAAAACTTCATTCAAACGACATTTTGTAGGTCTCACTCATTTGTGGTGTGCAATGTAATTTTCAACTTTGTAACTTTTATACTTTTAAAACTATGACTTATAAACTATTTTAAAACTTTCCCAATAGACTTATCATCATGGACGTCACTAGGATCCATAGTCAAGGGGGGCTTAGCCCCAGAGGGGTAAGATGCGCGCGCAGAGCGCGCGCCGAAATTTTTTAATAAATAAATTATATTATAGTCCTACAGTGTATATGTGTGTATATTGCCAACTATTTATTACTTGAAGGACATTTATCAGAATATCTCATATCTTAGGCTATTTTTTATTAACAAAATTAGTCTAAATCAATTCATCAGACTGGTTTGTGAAGAGAGATGTTTGCAAATATCTCCATCAATGACTGTGGTGCAAATGAACTAGGCTCTTCTATATAGCTACATTTATTTCAGTCTAATGCACTGAGCAAGATACAACAATGGTCACAACTAGCTTAGTTCAAATCCTAGGGACATCTGATGATAGTCAAATATGAAAGTTTCTAAAACATTTATTCTGCAAAATGAGCATACAATAGCTACTACAATATTATGCTAGGCTATAGCAAATGAATATGTCCATCAATGCATGTAGGACAAACTAATATGGCATAGACTACAGGCTAATGTATATTTCATAGTTCAGTCTTTTGGAGAATATGTTGCCTAGAAATTTGCTGGATCAGACTATAGCCTACCTAACTTCAGATTTAAGACTATTTTTCCTGCTCAACTTGAAGCATAGTTCGTCATCAGTTACAACAAGAAAAAAATGCTCTCAGTGGATGCAGGCAGAGCTGGAGAATTTACTGAGAAATTTCACATGTACTTAAAGTGGACTTTCTCGTGGACCGTTTATCATAGCAATTAGTGACTAGTACCATTGGAAAGCTTGGGGCCTACTGAATCCGATGGTGTCCGGAGATCGCGGATCTGACGTTAACTCCGCGAGTAATATAACCGCTAAGAATGGATGTAATTTACATACAATGAAAATAATCTGCCCAGCGTTAGGGGGCTTGGGGGAAGTTTGGGGAGGCTTGAGCCCCCCCAAAATGGACCTAACAACGTCCATGCTTATCATTGAGCTGTTTAGAGTGGAGCCACAGGGGGTGCCAATCATCTTAGGGATTATGCAAATATTCAGCAAGTGATGACCAATCAGACTCTGTATAGAGCTTAGAAACTTTTCCCCATAGGCTTTCATTGGGCTGATGCCAGGCAGTTGGCTCATTAATTAGACTGATTAGCCAGGTGTTTCTGGCCACCTGTAGAGCAACTGTCCCTTTCTTAGGCTATAGAGGAACTTAATTGAATCTCTTAAAACTACAGATCCTGTTCAACTTCCAGTTGTCACGAACTTTGACCCTCGCCAACTGTTTCCTCTGTCCACAACTGTTTCAAAATAAAAGTCCTCACAATATTAACTAATGTTACATAATTTTACTGTTTAACTATTCAGCTATTTAACTTCTCAACCATTCCAACTGTCAGTCGCCATCAACTTTGTCTCTCGCAAAGGGTTACCTCTGTCCGTAACTGTTTCAAAATAAAGGTCCTCCATAAAACTACCCTAGCAACAACCTAGCAACCACCTCAACTACCCTAGCAACGGCCTAGCCACCACTTTCACAGTTGCAACCTAGCAACCACCATAGCAACCAATATGCTTAACCTAGCAACCACCCTAGTAACCACCATACCTACCTTAGCAACAACCTAGCAACCACCTCAACTACCCTATCAACAGCTTAGCAACCACTTTCACAGTTGCAACCTAGCAACCAACATAGCAACCGACATGAATAACCTAGCAACCACCATACCTACCGTAGCAACAACCTAGCAACCAGTGGCGGCTGCTGGTTTTTCAGATAGGGGAAGCTCAGATTGCGCGATTGTTTTTTTTTTTTTTTTTTTTTTAACTATTTAATTCTGTTTTTAATGTCATGGGCTGTCACATTTGTCAGGTTTGTTTGTTCTATTGAAATATGCATAATTTAATTGTAGTAATGGAGATCCATTTGCATTTGAATGACAACATAGGCTACACTATGCTTAAACTAGGCTATTTAAATTACTCAGATGCAAAACCCTCCCAAGTCTATTTGCAATGAATTTACAGAAATAATTCCCTAATAATTCCTTTAAACATGCCTTATAATTGGAGCCATATTATAGGGTTCTCTTTTTCAAGAGGTTAAAATATATGTCTGACCTCAAAACACACATCTCTAAAGTACATGATGACTGAAAATATACATCTCTCCACTTCTGTTTTGGTCCCCTTCTCTTGTCTCGTTCATGATGAGCTGCTACATTCTCATTTCAGAGCTGGCCAGTGAGAACGTAGTAACCATAGCAACATTTGTTTACAGATCTCTTGCCTGAAAATGTGGCTAATCAGACGAAGATTAGCTATCTTTGCTAGCTCTATTAAGTAGTGACAGAGGCAAGAATCACTGATGAAAATCAAAAGTCACTTGTAAGTTCGTGTGTACATCGATCAATAAATTAAATAATGAATACAATCATGGGCATACACAAAGTATTATTAATAACAATAACACAGACAGAGAGAGTAAAGTTGTTGTCTTGTCGGTACAGGCCCAACATTGCTTAGCTTGTCTATTAGCCGGTAGCTTTCCAAACAGGAACAGTGTGAGAGAGACAGAATGCCAATCAAAGAGGTGCAAGTATCTTGTCAAATCATGAAACGGAAGCGAGTTGTCCGAGCCCGCCTTCTCCCATTGACCCCCAGTGAAACAAAGCTTCCCTGGAAATGACATATTTTGCGTATTTTTGCCGAATTAGCCAATAAACGCGGGGTAGCGTTGTCCATGGCCGGGGTAGCGTTGTCAATGGCCCTCTATGGAGCTGGACAGCAGGTTGTCAATGGGATTCTAATGGCAAAACTTTCGTGAGTTTAGAGACCCGAAATTATATTTCTGAACAACTAAATCGAAACAGTTTGAAATGGTGTTGATATTTATAGACAATAGAAGTGACTGACACACGTTTAGCATGTTTTATTAATAGTTAGTGTACGATCTTTTAGGAAAAATTTTAGGGGAAGCTGAGGTTCCCATGCTGTCTTATGATAGCCGCCTCTGCCACGTCAACTACCCTAGCAACCGCCTAGCAACCGTTTCCACAGTTGCAACCTAGCAACAAACATAGCAACCAACATGCTTAACCTAGCAACCACCCTAGTAACCACCATACCTACCTTAGCAACAACCTAGCAACCACCTCAACTACCCTAGCAACAACTTAGCAACCACTTCCACAGTTGCAACGTAGCAACCAACATAGCAACCAACATGAATAAACTAGCAACCACACTAGCAACCACCATACCTACCGTAGAAACAACCTAGCAACCACGTCAACTACCCTAGCAACGGCCTAGCAACCATTTCCACAGTTGCAACCTAGCAACCAACATAGCAACCAACATGCTTAGCCTAGCAACCACCCAAGCAACCACCATACGTACCCTAGCAACCACCTAGCAACCACCTCAACTTCCCTAGCAATGGCCTAGCAACCACTTCTACAGTTGTAACCTAGTAACCAATGTAGCAACAGACATGCTTAACCAAGCAGTCTTGTGGTCATCATGTTAGCTTTATTAGCATGCTAGCTAGCATAGTTAACATGCTAATTAGCATTTTTGGTTTTTGATGCTATTCAACTGAGCTTCAAAAACCAAAAATCTTGTGGTCATCATGTTAACATTATTACCATGCTAGGTAGGGTGGTTAGCATGCTAATTAGCATTTATGCTATTTGATGCTGATGCAACTGCAGTTTACATTTTCATGCACTCGTAATTTCTCTGAAATTACATTCTCTAGTTTGTTAATGGTTTAACACCACGATGGCAGCACAGGTAGGAAGAAAAAGCAAGGACTATCCTTAAGAGGAAATGGATCATTTATAGGGTGAGGGTCATTACAACCTGGGACCTGAGGACATGCTTGACTACACTTAAATACATGTGAACAATATGATACAATGATGTGTTTACCTCTACATGAAGAGCAGATGACTGCTGTGGCTCCCACAATCAGAAACAGCAGGGAAAAAGTCAAACGGATGAAAAAAGGGATGCTGGGAAGTACTGCAGTGTTGGCCTGTTCTCTGGTGGCAGGATGTTTTCTGGTGTTGGGATGTTCTGTGGTGGAGATGGATGGAAGATCTGATATCACCAAGTAATTAAGAGTCCAGGATCAATGTCAAACTTGTTGCCCTGGATGAATGGGTCTAGGGTTAGGGTTTAGGTACATTGATCCAGGGCAAACGTCTGACGTTGATCCTGAACTCTTAAATACTTGGTGATCTTGCTGGATGTATGAAGTACCTGACACAGTGAGTCAAGAGCAGGGCACAGAGTCAAGCTCATGGCTCTGTCAGCTGGTCTCAAATAGTTGCTCAGTTTATTCCCTGCTACTAATAGCTAAAGGGCACCATACTGTATTTAAAGATGAACTACAGTATACAGTACAATTTTAGCTAAACTTACCTTAATGTTATGATTAATTTTAGTGGGGGAGTAACACGTTAGGCCTACTTGTCAATTGGCATCTGTTTCAACTGGTATCTATAGATAGGCCTATATGCTGCTACAGCAACTAGGTAAGTGCTGAAACAGTGAATTTAAGTTTGTGCCACTGGTCAAATCTCCTGTCACTGTGGAGGAAAAGTTAGTTAATTAGATAGATTTAGTTAGTTAGATAGATTACACATGCACATTATGTTACATTGTACAATACATTGTACAAACACATTGTGCTATGATGCTTTGTCATTAGTAGAGGATTGTGATAAATTTTAGCACATACCCTTAATATTGAGTGTGATAGTTCTTGCGTTTGTATGTGTGGTTATGATCTCACAAATGTATTCTTCCTGGTCTTCTTCAGCCAGGTTAGACAGGAACAGGGATGCATTTCCAGGAGTATCTGCATTAAATGTCTGGACTCTACCACTGTACAGCTTCTTTTCTTCTTCAGTCAGATGTCCGACCAAGTCATAATAATACCCTGTCTTGCGAATAAAACTCCACTGAATTTCAGTAGGTTTGATGTGCAGGTCAGTACAGGAGCAGTGCAGGAGAACAGACTCCCTGGGGATCTGATAATGGTCTCTTGTATACTCTCAGATATTACACAACTTACAGAAATAATACAGAACACAAAAGATATGGTGGAAAAAACAAAAAGAGAAGATTTGCAATATGCAGGGACAATCGGTATTCGGCCACCTAAGGGTAAAGAGCTCATAACATTGTTGATTTTACGTCTATCACCTGGTTAACATTCACGTCAATTTCTCCATGCTGTTAGCTCTAATTTGACACCTCATTTTGCCGTGAACACCGAAAATAAAGGTGAACATTTAAGAAAACAAAATTCCATGTAATTTTTTTAATGCTAATAATTCCGGACGGTATTCGGCCGGGTACGGAGAAAATCATCGATAACGACACTGCTCAGTAAGTGAAGACAACTAGCAAGTCTGATTCAGCAGAAACTTGACAAAAGTCAACCAAATCGACAGCAGTGGGAAATTTTGAGTCAACTTTGAAGTCACTTTCCATACAAAATTAAACTTGTTAACACGTTAGCAAGAGTGTCATAGCAACAATGTCTAATAAATGTGTCTGAAGCTAATATTTTATCATTTTGGCTAAAACCAACTGGCAAGCTTAACCAAATGTGAAAACACAAACAATCATTATCTTAATTCTCGCTAACTACCCCCCTCGTTTTGAAAAACGGGGGTGGACGAATACCGTATCTGGCCGAATACCGGTTGTCTAATGATATATATGAAATTCTTTTAACCCCTCATGTTATGTCACCTACATACATAGTTTTGCCAACCATTCCATAAAATAAGGATTTTTCCCATACATATTTGAGTGAAAAAGGATGTGCTCCATGCTAAACCAAATGGATGCCTTTAGTACTGTATTTTTGGGGATGAGAGAGGCAAATAATATTATGAATACTATGAATAATGCTTTGTATGATAAAAGGCTTTAAGAATTTAGAATTTTTGACTCCCTCCAAGTTATTGTGTTATGTCATATCATTAGGAGCTTTAGACTTGAGTTCATTCATCCTCTGCTTCCCAAATAATTCTAAGCTTATGTTAAAGTATAAGTCCGGAGTAAGTTTAAGCATAGCCCTGCTGCACGAGCCTTCTAACAGCAACATATTTCGCATGAAAGAATTTCGAACAGCATAGACCTAAAGCGAACGTGAAACACTTTACATTGAGTCAATGTAACCTCAGATCTTACTTTCGGTTCCAATAGTCAGGTCCCATTGATTATCTATGCTGTACCAAATTATTTTGTTCCACTCGCTAACTAGCGCTAGTGCTTGAATTCACTCCGGTGCTTCCCTTTAAGCAACACAACAGTTTCATCAATGGATTCACTTGTTCTGAATTAATAAAATAGAACGTTTATCAGGGGATGTGTTGAATGCATCTCATCCAGTCAGAAATTCATAAATAGTTTTCCTAATGTTTTTGTTGTATTATACAAAACATAAGAACTCACCAACAGTGGCATTGAAAGCTGTGTACAGCAGGCAGAGTAGGAGTTTCATCTTGAGTTTGTGGTGAAACACACAATTGCAGACATAAGAGACTTGAGTCCTCACTTTTGATTCTTTTCAACTGTTGTTTACATAACTTGACTCCAAATGGAGATAGGATAGTTGTAAAATCAACCCCTCCCTCTTAGAAGATGATGTACTATCTTAGAAGGGTGTTA
>JAODXP020001802.1:0-26178 GCA_027497455.2 Sardinella longiceps | reverse complement strand
TTCATAATATGGATATGCTCTCCTGACGTGAACACAACTGACTGAATGAAAAAGAGTAATGGATGTCGAAGAGCAGAGGTGGTGTGAATGTGAAGAGGTGTGTGTGTGTCTGTGTAAGAAAGAGAGATGAGGGAGAGAGAGAGAGAGAGAGAGAGAGAGAGAGAGAGAGAGAGAGAGAGAGAGTATGTGTGTGTATGTGACTCAGAAGAATGAAGACAGCAATGAAGAAGAAAGCTTTCAATAAACGCATCATGGACTCCCACCGTGCCTTGTCAAATCTTTACTGTATATTACTCCAAGATGGAGCGAGTGGGGTGGGAGGGGTCCAGTGTGTAGTGGATGCTGTTGTTGTTTGGGGAAATAACATTCTATGAGGAGGAGGAAGATGATGATGATGCGTTTCCTGTCTGTGGTGGTGTGACAGCTGGACTGGCCTGGGGGCAGAGAGATGGGGAGTAGCGTCCAGGAGAGGACTCGTCCCTGGGCTGAGCATGGGATAGAGGGATGGAGAGATGGAAAGAGAGAGAGAGAATGAGAAGAGGATGGGGAGCAGAAAAGAGGAAGCAAGGAAAACCAGATGAGATGAGAGATGTCTGATTTAAAATGTAGGAAAACGGAGAGAGAGAGGGGGAAAGAGAGAGAAAGAGAAGAGAGGTATGAGCAGGAGAAGGTGATGAGAGAGGGAGATGCAGACAGACAGGGGGAGAGTGATGACAGTGACAGGGAGGAAAAAGACAGCATCAGAGATCAGAGAGACAGGAGGAATGGAACGAGAGATTTAAAAAGATGTGGAGAGAGAGAGAGAGAGAGAGAGATTGATACAAATAGATATTGAAGGAGATAGAGAGATAGGAGAGAAGCATATAAGGAAGAGTGATGCAGTTTCCACTAGCAGTATGAATGATGGAGAGAGACAGAGAGGCAGATAGAGTGAGAGAGGGATGGAGGGATGAAGAGGAGGAGAGAGATAGGGAAGTGGCTTCTCCCAACTGTGAGGTTCATGAATAATGGATTGCAAGGGTCTCAGTGCATCTAGAGAGGAGAGGAGGAGGACATTGCAGGGAGTCTGCTCATTGCTCATTTCTGGTTACCCTACAATTATATACCCCTTACACACACACACACACACACACACACACACACACACACACACACACACACACACACACACACCTGCTCACACATACACATACTGTATGTACAAATTCTCCCTACTCTCTCTCTCTGTCATTCACACACACACACACATACACCTGTTTGTACATACACATTTGTACAAACTATCTATCTCTCCCTCTCTCATTCATGTCACGCACGCACACACACACACACACACACACACACACACACACACACACACACACTACACACATGCATCATCCTGCTCACACATACACATACTGTTTGTACAAATTCTCACTCTATCTCTCCCTCTCTCATTCATGCTACACAAACACACGACACACACACACACACACACACACACACACACACAATTGAGTAAGATGGGTAACTGTAGTCCTGTCCATGTGGGTATCTATCTAGTAGTTATATATGAGGTGATTAATTAGTCTGTGGAATATCAGATCCAGCCTGCAATGGAATAGAATTATAAACCTATTAACACACATGAAGGCTATAGCACACACACACACACACACACACACACACACACACACACACACACACACACACACATAAAAGCACAAGGTTAACAGCCCCCAGATGAATGCTGTCATATCCTTCTCTGTCACATGTGTGTGAGTGTTTGTGTGTGTGTGCATGTATTTCTGTGAGTGTGTGTGTGTATGTATTTATGTGTGTGTGTGTGTGTGTGTGTGTGTGTGTGTGTGTGTGTGTGTGTGTGTGTGCGTGCGTGCGCGCATTTGTGTGTGCATACATTTGTCTGTGTCCTTGTATCTGCATTTATGTTTACTTACTTGTATAAGTCCACATCTATCTGATGGAAGGCCAACTGAAGCTCAAACAAACCCTCCTGTATAGACATTGCCCACTCACTCCCAGCTCTCCACACATATGGACAGCAGATATTCATTAAGAATTTCACTAATTTTCCTTAAAAAAAAACAACAACAACTTTTTATTGAGGAAAGGAAAGAGTTTACAGAATTTGACATTGAATATGAATTCCGCTGCTATTCTAAAGAAACTAGAGGCATATCCGACTGATCAACAACACCACAGAATGCTACTTATTACTGTGCACAATATAATATGTTATGACAGAATCTGTGCCTTTAATAATGCTGGAATTTGAGATACAGCATATGAAATATGACTGAGATATCTGCCTTATCACACATCCTAGCATTAATGCAATAGCACAACGCTATTCTAAACAGCCACACAGAATCACAAAGCTTCCATGTCTGTGGTCCCATCAAACTAGCCTCCTTTTCACATATTGATTTGATATGCAGTAGAGTCTGGCTTCCCTGTCATCTCCCACTTTCCTGACACAGAATGAATGGATGTAAAGATCACAGCCAATCATAATTTGAAACAAACCATGTGATAAGCCCGCCTCCATTATAATAACCAGTTTTTGATTGGTTTCTCTATCTCTCTAGGCTAGCAAGTGGAGATATCTATTGGCCTCTTGGAGTTGTATAGCAAATCATTGTGTGTGAGAACCAGGAAACTATTTGACTAGCCCATTATAAATATATTAATTACCACACTTTATATGATACAAAGTGGTATAACTTCAAGATTTAATGTACTGTACTGTGGCAACATTGCCCTTGTGAACTTTGCAAAGGCCAGTAAAGGTGTGCTCTGACATATTACGTGTTTTCATGGCCTGCCTGATTTATCTGGAATTTTTCACCGCATTGTGCTCGCTTATCTATAATAAGATTTTAGTCTTTTTCCCCACCATGAACCAGTTATTGTGGCACCAATGATAATCTGGATGCATCTCGATTTCATTTTCGCCAGAAACACATTTTCTCTCAAACCAGCACAAACAGTCTATCGGAGAGATGACAATAACAGAGACAAACAAAGCTGGCAGCCATTTTTTCTTTTGGAAAGGTCAGTGGTTAGACAACTAAGAAGGGTCTGGACAGGAGACAGTGAGGACACTGTTGATATCAGTCTGAGTGCGCACAACGCACACACACACATACACACACACACACACACACACACACACACACACACACACACACACACACAGACACACACACACACACACACACACACACACACACACACACACACACACACACACACACACACACACACCTGCCATCTACAGTGAGCAGACAACACAACTCACTCATGAATGAAGTTCTTTGCCAGCTTTTCAATTAGCATAGATCTTCCTATCTTCCCGTGGAACAATAGCAGACGGAAAGCAATTACATTCTCTACAAATTATAAATTCTAATCCCCCTCCGAGATAATTCTGTTTTCCTTTCTTCATGACAAGCAACACACACACAATAAAAAAGCTTTGGCATACACCGAAGGCGTTTAATGAAAGCTATAAGAACAAGTTGATTTAATGGGTTCTGCGTCTGAACTACTGGTCTAAGACTAAACACTATTTAGGGTAGGTCACTTGTGCTTCAGAAGAAAACATTTACATGACAGCGATTCCATTATATGCATGAAACACTTCACTTTCATCTGCTGCTCACTACTTGTGTATGGCATGCATACATGTGTGTATTTGTGTGTGTGTGTGTGTGTGTGTGTGTGTGTGTGTGTGTGTGTGTGTGTGTGTGTGTGTGTGTGTGTGTGTGTGTGTGTGTGTGTGTGTGTGTGTGTGTGTGTACTTTTGCGGGATCAAAGGCACACATATTGTATCTCATTGAAAACAAGAGCTCCCACATCAATACAAAGCTTGATGCCCGCACACTCACTCACTCAAAAACAATCACACACACACACACACACACACACACACACCACGCACGCACGCACGCACGCACGCACGCACGCACGCACGCACGCACACACACACACACACACACACACATGCACACCACACACATCACATAACACCCAAACCAATCCACATTGATCAGCAGTAATGGGATGAATCAAGTGTTTGAGCTGAAACACGCAGATCTGTTGGAGGCAGCTTTACAGTCGTTCCTCATTTTCATTTCAACTTTATTTTTGAGGAGGAGCTGCAGTTATGGCCAATAAAAAGCAGATAGTGGGGGAAATGTGATGTGTGTGGTGTGTGTGTGTGTGTGTGTGGTGGTGTGTGTGTGTGTGTGTGTGTGTGTGTGTGTGTGTTGATAAACACATCTGTTATAAATCCCAATCAACTTCATTTTGATTTTCTTTTTAAACATCACTGTAGTCAAGTGTATACCCAAAGAAATTCCAGTGCCAGGTTTTGACCAGTAACGGTTAATCTTTGTTTAGTAGTTAACAACAATAGATAAGAATTTTTAACTAAATGCCACTGCAATGGCATGGAATCCCTTATTATATTTTTCATCAGTAAATCTACGCTGGAGACTAGCGGGATCTGTCACTGGACAGTGAGTGTCTTATGACAGCATTGAACATCTTCAAATGCATATTCATAACATACTTATGGCACTTTTCTAACTCTCACTATGTAAAGTACAAGGAAAGAGATCCACAAGGTTTTCATTTAAATTTCTAAAGCATAGTGTCATACAGCACTAGTTATTCTTTACAGCTCTTCTGGAACTCTTTGAACTTCTCAGAACGCTACTTCAAATTCCCTCATCCATGGGAACAAGCTAAAGTGGTCTCTTTTTCTCTACTTGTTTTTCAAACAACAGTCAGGCAGCTGGTACAACCATTTGGCTTTTTTCTCTCTCACTGCGAGGAATTATGAAGATGGTCTGGGGAGCCATTATGCAGCCAAAGCCTAATTTGGTTTGGTGGCCAAATTGCCTGATTAAATTCAAGCTGCCTAAATTGACCAATTAAAAAGCTTTGTGTAATCCTTCAGCCTTTTGGACTGTTTCTGCCTCCCCTACTGTTCCTTCAGTGGACATCTAATACATTCTCAGCCCCCAACATGCACCACGGCCACAATAGACACAACACACAACAGCACTTAGGCCTTGTAATCCTCCTCGTCCCCAACACTGAACACTATCACCACCATGATGCTACTTGAAGTCTGCTTAGTCTTTGATCTCATGTTTCCCCAAGGGGGCTTTGAGGCCAACATATAGGAAACAGTTCCAAAACTGTCATCTCACGGTGATATATGATACCGCTTGTGCATAATTCAGTCTCCTTTAACCGCTATTTTGCAGAGTTGAAGAGGCAAACACACCCTTAGGCTTGTATTTGTCTAAATGAATGGGTCTGCCGACCAGGAGGGAGGGAGGGAGGGAGGGAGGGAGACAGTGAGGAGGAACCCATCTATCAGGCGGGGCAATTTCCCTAATCTATTCTGACAAAGCTGATAGGAGTCTGCCTTGATTTGGATGCAGATGACTTTCTCACATTATTCTCCCGCTGTTGGCCTATAATATGGCTTCCATCGCTCTCCCTCTGTCAAACTCACTTGCCGGAACATGCAAAGACATACAGTACACACATGCATGAATTCTATCTGTCTCTTTCTGTCACACACACACATACACATACACACACACACACACACACACACACACACACACACACAATGCATATATGCCTAAAAGCCAAAGGGTAGTACAGTATACAGTGTTATCATAAACATATACTGTATACTCTCTCTCTCACACACACACACACACACACACACACACACACACACACACACACACACACACACACACACAGAATTCACCACCTTTCACTCGGCCTGGGAAGGCAGAGCACCCCCCTGTCTGTTGTGGTAGTGGCAGCACAGAAACGGACAGAGGGAAATAAGCTGGTCAGGACAGTAGGCTCTGTACTGGGGTGGAGACTATTAACTATGTTTTCATGTTTTGTTTGTTTGTTTTAGTTGGACGTTTACATATTTTGTATTTATCTGATCTATCCCTTGGCTGGAGGGATAAGTGAGTTTCCTCAGTGGGAATCAAATAAAGTCTTATCTTACTTTATCTTATCTTACACATACACTCATGCACTAGCGTGTACACAGCTCCCGTTTACACACACACACACACACACACACACACACACACACTCACACACACGAAAGGATCACACACAAAAGGACACACCAATTAATGGAGGTGAAAAAAAAGAACTGAATGAATAGCCACATTTTCTAACCAGAGGCAAATGACCCCTTCCTCGTCCTTTGCAAATTAGCTCCAAAGGCTCCGACTACAAGAGCAGAGAGACAGGGGCACACTGAGGACGTACATACAAAAAAAAAAAAAAAAAAAACAAGAAACTTTCATTATTGACCACAGAAACTCCCTCAAACTCCCCACAGACTCCTCAGTCTCAGTCTATTTTCTCAGTTAGGGATTATATGGTGACAGCGCCACTGCCTACAAATTTGGTCTTAATCCGGGTTCACGAAATGAGCCCGTGGAGTCTTACTCGTCGGAGCTCGTTGTCACCATTTTTCTGCTGACTCACGACTCAATGGTGCATTCTGGGTAATGCCCCGGTGTATTGGGGGGGGTGTCCTCCATCTCGCTAATGCCAGCTAATGCCAGTCTGCGGGGCTAAACTGTCGACTCCGGGGTGACAAATGACATCGCTTTCCCTTCAATCGCCTCTCTCTGCGGTTGATTGAGTTTGCCTGGTGTAATGCAGCCAGTGGGAATTCTCCCAAATGCACCCAATGCAGTCTGTCCATCTGGTGCTCCAGGCAAGCTCAATCTGATGCAGAGAGTGTTTTTAGAGTGTTTGAAGGTTTGCAAACACTGTGTGAGCCCTGGTTAAATCAGGTCTACTCTATAGGGAGTGGAATTTATTTTCCAGCCTATGGAGACTAAATGAACACAAGACCGGCCTCAACCCTTCCCTCAACTAACATAGGAGCGCAGTCACACACACACACACACACACACACACACACACACACACGCACACACACACACACACACACACACACACACACACACACACACACACGCACGCACACGCACACACGCACACACACACACACACACACACACACACACACACACACACACACACACACACACACACACGCACACACACACACACACACACACACACACACACACACACACACACACACACACACACACACACAGAGACACACACACACACACAGAGAGCAAACAGTATGAGCAGCAAAGTCTCACTTAAATTTAGTTTGTGATTTCACACAAAATTCCATTCTTCTTCATTCCTTGGCCATATTAACTTGATCAAATTATATGTTGACTCCAACCATATAAAGCTTAAGGTTTTGCTACACGGCTCTTGTATGTCGCATATTTGCACTATAGGCTTGTGTGGACATAAGGTGTCAATTTGAACCCCCAAGGGGTGAACTTATCCCAGCATCTCTATCCCTCATCTTACAGGAAGTGATGTTGCACGCCATTATAACCTGAGAGCATTTCAGGAAAACTCTGCTCTGCTGTGCAGCATTAGGTCTTAACAAAACCTCAGGATACCTTATGAACATATATTATAATCCCCAGCACAGGGCCCCACTGCAAGAGTAATAGCATCATATTAGATGTGCTTCTACGCAGCGATGCATGGCATCCGTTTACATAAATGCCATTAAGTTCAAAAAGGGATGACAGACACTCTGGATGTTCTACAGCAGCATAGCCTTGATTTCTCTTCTCCTTTATCCGGAAAATTCCGCCGTAATCCTGTCAGGAGGTGCTGGGCTATTCTTTGTCACATCAAATCAGCCCCACACGGTAAAATGTAGGCGACAGTCAGAGCCTCTCCTTCCCCACCCCCACCCCTGTCTCTTTCTCAGATCCCTATTCACTTGTAATTGACCGTGAGAGCAGGGAATTGCTACAGTAGCCACAGAGAGCACAGCTCCACTGGAGGCCTCTATTGAAGGAGCTCCACCGCTTCCCTCACTGAGGAAGAGAAGGTAAAAGCGGAGCGAGAGGTTCAAATGTTCATTATTTTCCGTGCTTTATTTTCACAAGGGGAGAGGGGTGGGGGGTGGGGGGGACCACTTTATGCAAACCAAAGTCGAGCTCTCATATGTTGATATTAAAGGTCATTGAAAAGTTCATATTGTGGCTTAATGCACTTATGCAGAAATACTCCAGAAATACTCATGTTTGCACCCATTGAAATGTAGCAAATGAAGTGAAATTCTCTCTCTTGGTCAGTATTCCATATTTTATCATACTAACATAGCAGGACTTGCTGTGTCCTGATAAGGCTCTGATCATGATGAAGGTGACAACATAAGGGTGTATCTTGACACTAGTCTGTCATAAACATTGAACATTGTCATGAACATTGTGGTGAACATTACTGACAACTCATGGATGTTTAAGACTTGCCATGAGGTGTAATTGGGTTTTTGTATCGTTCAAGCTGACCAAACAATCATTACGATAAACTGACCAACTTGACTTAACCAAGATTGCATCATACCTTACATCGCACCTTCAAATAAAGTGTTACTGATTGTAATCTACAGTAGCTCTGATGTAATTCATAAGGCCCCAGTCTGTCTGATCTCACAAAGGCTGGATCTGCTGTTATAAACCTTGCACTCAGTCCATAATGTATGTTTATAAATTAAAAGTGTGGAGCCCAGAGACCTATGTGATTATGTCATCAGGTTTAACACCCTCTCCTGTGTAATGTGTAGGTCCATGAAAATTTGGCAACTGGCTGCATGACAGTATGTGGCATATCTCCTCTCCAACCATCTGTATTTCTGTTTGATCTTTCGATGTATAGCGCAAAGAATAATGGAGCTGATTTTAGTCAGAAAGCATGTTAGAATATATTCAGATTTTTTATTTATTACACACAGGTGTAATCAAACTTAAAGAATAAAGGGAGCAGCAAGCACAATGTGAAGATTCAGGGGGAAAAACTAATGGCTAACATCATGTCTAAAACTGATAAATCAGACAAAACTTGAAGAGCAGACATCTGGAGACAGACAGAGACCAACTTCTAAAGCAAGTGAATATTGCATGAAATTCCTATATTTGAAATCTGAAATGATTGTTTAAGAATGGTTACAAGTTACGTTCTTTACATATCATACTTCAATAAACAGAATAATGATTTAACAGATTATAAAATTTAAATATTAAATTATTTACCAATGACTTTCTTTATTGTTGAAAGAAAGGGAGGGTCATTATCACAATGGGCTATTATCAGTCTGAAAGTCAAGAGTGGGGAGTGAATCTACTCTGACCAAACGGTTAAAATGCCATTATTCTTATTCAGACCAATTCTCAAAATATCAACTTTACTGCAGCTATTGCAAATGGAATTCTGCAGGTTAAAGCTCTTGATGTAGACTTCCATTGCATTTAGTACAGTGACCTCAAGTGGTACAACATGTTATTACAAGACTAGTGGCCCTTTGTGGTTGTAGCCTGGCTGTCATCATGACCACTTGATCGCGAAATTTCATGCAGCGTCAGGAAGTATGGGCAGGCCCAGCCAACTTTGGTAGTTGTTTTGCACGCTAAATTAGTGAATACCAGGGGAAAAAACACCAGAGATTTCTTTTGACATAAAATCAAAGTGGCTCTTTCTTCACATTCTGTTCTTATTTCTGTCATTTCATTATATTAAAGTGGAAAAAAATGACTCACTCAAGCCTCTTTAATGGGCTGCTTAAATAAGCATTATAAACAGCAATGGCATTTTCTTTGTTTTCTCATTTAAAAAAAAAAAAAAAAAAATAACCCTAGTTAATTTAAGCTTCTTGTTTCTGGCTATTTTGCTTTTTTATTATTATTTTATTGTGTTTTGTTTTGTTTTTATTTTATAGCACTTTGGCTGACTATTGTCTATTGTAAAGTGCTTTACAAATAAATTTGACATTGACATTGACATTTGACATTAATTTTCTCTGATTGGAATGTCACTTTTTCAGATCATTTTCACTGTTTCACTCTGCTTACCTTTTTTAACAGTCTTTCTTGTTTATCACGGCTGGGCAAGACAGAAAGTCCTAACAATAACTGACTCCTGCTGAAGAGAAAAGAGTAAATAGGCCTTTATATTTGCCATGGCTCTGAAGGAATTATTGCCTGTATCTTAGTAAATACTAGTAATAGTATTAGTACTTACAGGTCCTGAAGATGTGATCATAACCGAGTCATCTATCAGATACAATAGTATTTTTAATTACATATTACAAATGTGCTGTATTACATGGTCATTACACAAAGTATCATTACACATTATAAAGTTATCCAGTAATCAGTTTGCACATACTTGGATTCTCTCTGGTGATTGAGGTTGACTCAGTTGGTTTTTGAGTTGAAGTTCCTGTAAAACATTCCACAACACAGATCTCACACCATTATGAAGAATATCATTTAACCTCACTCCCTTCAATTGATATAGAAAATACTATAACATATCACACATACACTTAATGAGCAAATGAGGTCTCACTACATGTGGTTACACTGTAATGCTGTCTTGGGGATGATGTTCCAAAATTTTATCATCTGCTCCAAATGACTGCTCCAATATCTTCATGATATAAAAAAATATTGAATCTTCAGTATATAACATTTGTTCTGTAAATCTCCACATGGTAAATACCAACCTCTTCCATCAATCATCTGGCCCATGAGAGGCACATGCAAATACTTACTTCCTAATTCAGTTGTCTGGCCCATGAGAGGCACAGGGTTAGAGTGGTCAGATTTAAATCGCCACACAGGGGTTTTTGCAGAGTAGTAACACCTCAGTTTAATCAGTTCAGGTGAGGTCTGGTCTGCCCACTTGATCATCTCCTTATACGATAGAGTGAGCCGACAGGAGTGTGTAGTAAATGAATTATCCACATTCCCCTCAGTGTAGAAATAACACTGAGAAACAGGAGAAGGAGATGCCACACAGCTGAGATGGATTTTGCTATGTTCCCTAATGACTGATGGAGATACTGTCAGTGTGGGTGCTGGAGGTCCTGTAACAGAGTTGAAAAGATGTGTCATGAAATCAGTAATAGCTCACAACTGTATTTAACCTGTAACTTGTAGATGCAACTATGCATGTAAATAATTACATTAATTAATAATGTAGTAGTACAACCACAATCTTACTTTGGACAGTGACTGAAAATGGATCAGAATGTGTAGTAACACGTTTCCCAGAGATTTGCATATCGTAAGAGCAGCTCATCTGAACTACTGTGGGTGAACTTTGACCTGAGCATTTCAGTAAATTAAATCCTTTGAGAGAATATTTGCAGTGTGGAGAAGCATAAACATTGTTGTCCTTGCTCTCTAAACAGCTGAAAACGCACTGTGATGCAGAACCCCCAGGCACCTCACAGGTCAGATGAACTGTGTCCATCTCATAGATGACAGCAGGAGACACTATCAGCTTTGGCTGTGGAACACCTACAATACAAAGTAAGTAAAAATACGTTTTACTAAGAATTACACCAAAGGGAACTTGGACATCTTTTCCCATCAATACTTACATGTGTTTTCAGTATAGGCCTAGAGGGCCAAGAAGTCCAATATGTACAGTTTTCATAGAAATTTTGATGTGAAATATGACATCTCAATGTTTTCATCATGTGATTAAGAAAAAATACTGTTACACTATGGTTTTTAAAACCGCCTTCATGTGTTTTCATACACTTTTTGAGGGGTGCCAATAATTATGGAGGGTGCTGTGTGCTACCAACCATAGCCCTGTTGTTTGAGATCACTGAGATGGAGACTGTGAACCTGCACCCAACACTGATTTTGTGGGTAAGTGAAAGTGAGCTTTACTTTAGTGCAAGGTGCCGACTTTTGGGAAGTACTCCAGATACCATGTCCATTGACAAGTGGGAAATACATAAATACAGTAGGCCTACGTACAGTATAAGAAAAATATTTTTGCTGCTAAAATGGAATCCTGACCATACATAAGAAAAAAAGATCCTCCTCTTATTTGACGTATGGTGTAACAGTTTTTATCAACTGGGTAAAATATTATGGTAAATGCAAATGTCATCAGCACAATCATCAGTTTGATGGTATCATGCCTTATTGTCTCAAAACCATCCCCAAAACGTTTGCAATACAGAGAAAATTTTGAAATTAACCATGTGAAACGGCAACCAGTTTAGTATAGTCTCTTCAAAAAAACAAAATATAAAATGAAACTGCATTGTAGGCTACGTTTTTCAAAAGTGAAAACTCATCAGGTGCTACTGAAGCTCTTCCTTGCACTTTAGTCCAAAGCGACTTACAGAGTAGGATTAACAAACAACCCCACCAGAGGAAACAATTCAGGTTGCATATAACCCAACGAGTATTAGATGATAATATGAAGTATAGCCTTGTAAAAACACCATTATTGTATTGTTACCAATGTAATAGGCGCACTTACTGTAACAATGTGCAGTCACAATAACGAGGATCAACAAAGTCATATTAACCTGAGAGTTGAGACTGAAATGTAGACTAGCAAAACTCATGCTAAAATACCACAGCGTCTGCTATCACAAGAACCTATTTATGTCATGTCTCTTGTCTATTGAAAAAGTTGACTGACCACATTGACTCTTGCTCTATAAAATGTTTTGCTCTGTTAATGCGGCAATATGAGCATTTGAAGGCCGCTGCGTAAAGGGTGTATCATGACACAAATCTGTCATGAACATGATGTGATATATTATGAACATTACTGACACTTCAGGAATGTTAAAGACTTCATAAAGTATAATTAGGTTTTACTGTCAAATTGACATTGTTTGGATTGTATCATCATATGATACAATTATGATATGATTGTATCATATCATAATGACCAACTTGACTTAGATTACAGTACATCATATTATATATAATATATCACCAACTTCAAATAAAGTTTTACTGATTGCATCTACAGTAACCCTGATGTGTCCTTCACCTGGCCCCAGTCTGTCTGTTATGAACTTTACAATCAGTCCATAATGAAGCCTGTTATAAAAGAGTGGAGCCCAGAGACCTGGATGAGTATGTCATCACTCAGGTTTAACACCCTATGTAATGCTATACTGTATATAGGTCCATGAAAATTTGGCGACTGGCTGCATGACAGTATGTGGCATATCTCCTCTACAATCATCTGCATTTCTGTTTAATCTTTTGACGTATGTCGTGATGAACAATGGAGCTGATTTTAGTCAGGAACCATGTTAGAATATATTCAGATTTTCATTTATTTCACACAGGTGTCAAACATCTCATAGCAGCACAATGCGCAATGTAAAGAAGATTCAGGGGAAGAAAACTAATGGCTAATATGTCTAAAACTGACGGACAGGAGACATCATAAAGCATGGAGAATGCACAAAGACAGACAGAGAGCAACTTGTAAGACAAGAAAAAAGTGAATATAGCATGAAATTACAATTTGAAATCTTAAATGTTTAGGAATTGTTACAAGTTACGCTCTTTACATATTATACTTGAAAAGACAGTACAATGATTTAACAGATTACAACATTCAAATTTTAGTATTTGACAAGTATTTAACCAATACTGTTGAAAGAAAGGGATGGTCATTATCAGTCTGAAAGACAGAGGGAAGTGTGGGAAGTGAATCCACTATGACCAAACTGTAAACATGTCATTATTCTTATTCAGACTGATTCTCAAAACATCACATTTATTGCAGCTATTGTATATGCATGCAGGTTTGAATTTGTCTTCTTGAATGCAGCCAGACAAAATTTGACTTTCATTGCAGTTAGTACAGTGACCTCATGTGGTATAATGTGGTACTACAAGGCCACTGGCCCTTTGGTAGTAACCTGGCTGGTGGGACCACCGCTAAACTTCATGCAGCGACAGGTTTGGGTGGGCCCATGCAGGATACTTTGATAGTTGTTTTGCATGCTAAATTAGTGAATACCAGGGAAAAAACAGCAGATTTTTTTTTAACATAACACTTTTCCTCACATTATGTTATGTTTCATTATGTTAAAGTAAAGTAAAGTAAAAAACCCATACTGTAGCCTCTTTAATGGGCTGCTTAAATAAGACTAACACGATTAGGCTATTTACAGTAATGGCATTCATTTTCTCAGTTTGTGGGGTCACTTTTTCAGATCATTCTCACTCTCTTTCGTTCTGCCCACCTGTTCAAGAGTCTTTCTTGTCTATCACAGCTGGGCAAGACAGAAAGTCCTAAAAATAACTGACTCCTGCTAAAGGCAAAAGAGTAAAGAGGCCTTTATATTTGCCATGGCTCTGGAGGACTTATTCCCTGTTTCTTAGTAAATGCTAGTATGATAATAGTGATCATAACTCAGAGTGTTTTTAATATAATTTAAATATAGGCCTATATGTATCATTAACCTTCCTCAAAACTCTCTTACTACTATTTGCCATGTGATCTTACAAAAGTATTGTGTTATCTACATGTCCATTACACAAAGTATCATTACATTATAAAGTTATAATCAGTGTGCACATACTTTCTCTCTGGTGACTGAGGTTGACACAGTTGGCTTTTGAGTTGAAGTTCCTGTAAAATACACCACACACAGACACCACACCACAACACAGATCTCATACCAATATGAGGATCATTTAACCTCACTCACTCCTTTTGAATATAGAAAGTGCTTTAACATACACTATCTGCAAATTAACTCCAACTCAACTTCAATTGACTGCTCCAATACAATGCATTCATGATTTTTAAATATATATTACATCTTCAGTATATGAAAAGTGGTCTGTAAATACCAACCTCTTCCATTAATCACTTCTGTGTGCTGTCTTAAATCAGATATCTGACCCATGAGAGGCACAGGGATAGAGTGGTCAGATGTGAATCGCCCAATAGGGGTATCTGCATAGTAGAAACACCTCAGTTTAATCTGTTCAGGTGAGCTCTGGTTTGCCCACTGGATCAGGTCTTTATACGAGAGAGAGAGTTGACAGTAGGGAGCAGCATATGTTCGATTCTCATTCTCTTCAGTGTAGAAATAACACTGAGACACAGGAAGAGAATGAAACGCTACACAGCTCAGATGGATTTTGCTATGTTCTCCAATAACCGGTGGAGACATTGTCAGTATGGGTGCTGGAGGTCCTGCAAAACATGCATTTGAAAATAGAAATTGAATCTAGCATGAAATAAAAAATACTGTACCACAGTATTTAACATGTAATTTTAGATGGAGCTATGCATAGAGCAAATGTAACAGAGTTAATGAAATGTAATATCCTACACAAACAAAGTCTTACTCTGCACAGTGACTGAAAATAGATTGGAATGCTTAATGGCACGACCCCAAGAGATTTCAACATCGTAGGAACATCTCATCTGAACCACTGCAGGTGAACTTTGACCTGACCATTTCAGTAAATCAAATCCCTTGAGGGAATATTTGCAGTGTTGAGAAGCATAAACATTGTTGTCCTTGTTCCCTAAACAGCTGAAAACGCACTGTGATGCAGAACCCCCAGGCACCTCACAGGTCAGATGAACTGTGTCCATCTCATAGATGACAGCAGGAGACACTATCAGCCTTGGCTGCGGAACACCTACAATACAAAGGCAAAATACATTGTATTACACTAGAAGGCACTTTTTCACGAAGGCATGGTATATGAGAGAGGGTCAAAAGTCCAATATTTACAGTTTTCATAGAAATTCTGATATCTTAGGTTAGGTTTCTTTATTAGTCTCCACCAGGGAGAAATTTGTCTCTGAGATAGGGAGAGTTGCAATGCACATAAAATTACACAAGGGAAGAGGGACAACATACAGTACAATACACAACAGTATGACATGTAACACAAAAAAAGAACAATAACAGATACAGAAAAAAATAAAAATACAGAGGTGGAGTAGACACAGGTGGACATTCCCACCCACTTCCCTAGAACCATCCCACTGTACACCCCCCTTCCCCCTCTAGTCTTCCCATACTCCTTCACATGACATCACATTATGTAAAGCAACATATATGCCCTCACCTGCATGCATTCTGACTGTTTAAATGCTTGATTTATAAGGGAACAAAGGAATGTTTATATCGGTTGTGTCTACACAGGGGTAGAGTTGGATGTCTCGAGACCGGTCTTAGTCTCAAAACCAATTTATCTTGCGGTGGGTTGGCACTGTGTGTAGGCCTTCTGTGTAAGAAAAATATATTTGATACTAAAATGGAACCTTGACCATACCAAAGATCCACCTCTTATTTGACATGTGAAACAATTTTTATCAACTGGGTAAAATATTGTAGTAAATGCAAATGTCATCAGCACAATCATTGGTTCATTAACCATGCAGTACTTTCTCAAAACCATCCAGGTATTATGGAAACACTTATTTCCCCCAAAACATTTGCAATGCAGAGACCATTTTTGTGAAATAGCAACCAGCTTAGCATAGTCACTACAAAGAACATATCTAGCAAAATATAAAACAAAACTGCATTGTAGCATTAGAATATATTACAATATGAAGTATAGCCAGAGATGTGTTCTAAAGTATGGAGCTTTTATATTTCCTTGGAAAGTTCATTATATGTGAAAAGTTATCAATTTAAAAGTTAAACTTACTGGAACATTGTGCAGTCACAATAAGGAGGATCAACAAAGTCATATTAACCTTTGAAAGCTGAGACTGAGGTGAAGACTAGATCAGGACTCTGGTGGTGCTGTAAACTCATCAAAAGCAGCAGAGCTGCACACTTCACACGTCACAGCTCAAGCTAAAATACCACAATGGGGGCATTTGCTACCACAGAAGCCTATTTATGTCTGGTCTTTGTGTATTGAAAGAGTTGACCAAGCCTAAGTTGACTCTTGCTTTATAACATTTTTTGTTCTGATAATATGACAGAGCATTTAAAGTCATACACATGACACGTGTCCTGAACATTACTGACACTTCAGGTGTCATTCAGTTTTTGTAATATCAAGTTGACATTGTTTGGGATATATTATTATTATGATAAATTGACCAACTTGACTTAAACAAGATTACATAATACCTTATGTCACCCATGTCACCACCTTCAAATTAAGTGTTACTGATTATAATCCTGATTTATCCTGCATCTGGCCCCAGTCTGTCTATGGTCATAAATGTATCAAATCTAAATGTTTTGTTATGAACTACATACTCAATCCATTAGTCTGTTTTAAAATGAAAAGAGTGGAGCCCAGAGACCTGTGTGATTATGTCATCAGCTTTAACACCCTATCCCGTGTAATGCTGTAGGTCCATGGAAGTATGGCAACTGGCTGCACGCCCAACCCAACCAACGCCAGTACACTATGTGGCATTTGTCCTATATAAATCTGTATTTCTGTTTGACCTTTCGATGTATAGTGCAAAGAATAATCGTTAGAAAGCAAGTTACAATATATTCTGATGTTTATTTATCACACACACAGGTGTAATCACACTTAGAGAAAAAAATGGAAAAAACATCTGGTAGCAGCAAGTACAATGTAAAGATTCAGGGGAAACAAATTATGGCTAACATCAAGTCTAAAACTGACAAATCAGACAAAACTTGGAGAGCAGATATCATAAAGCATGGAGACTGTACAGAAACAGACAGAGACCAACTGGTAATGTTATGAAAATTGCATTAAATTACTATATTATCACAAATGTTTCTTAGGCAAAGAAATGGTTTCAAGTTATCAATCTGAACGAAGTGTGGAATCAATCTGAACGAAGTGTGGGAAGTGAATCCATTATGACCAAACATATTCTTTTATAAGCCAAAGGTTCTCATCAAATTTAATGAATCTACATGGAATTCTGCAGGCTTGAATTTGTGTTAAATGCAGCCACCCAAAGCTCTTGATGTTGACTTCCATTGCATACATAAATACAGTGACCTCATGTGGTGCAACGTGGTATTGCAAGACCATTGGCATTTTGGTAGTTCAAGAGTCTTTTTTGTTTATGGCCCCTGAAGTGAATGGGCAAGACAGAAAGTCCCAAAGGTTACTGACCCCTGCTGAAGACAAAAGAGTAAATAGCCCATTATATTTGCCATGGCTCTGGAGGAATTATTGCCTGTAGCTTAGCTTAGCTAATTCTATTGTATAGTATTAGAATTAGTATAGTGTTAGTGCTTACTGAAGATGTGGTCATGACTGAGTCATCTGCTGAAGGTCACAAAGAGTATTTTTTAATATCATTTAAAGTGTATGTATCAATAAAATTTACCCAATACTTTCCCATGGGGTCTCATACTATCATGCCATGTGATATTACAAGTAGGCCTATTATTACACGCTCAACACACAACCTTTTTACAAAGTTATTTAATCAGTGTGCACATACCTGGATTCTCTCTGGTAACTGAGGTTGACACAGTTGGTTTTGAGCTTGAGTTCCTGTAAAACATTCCAAAACACAGATCTCATACCTTAGGAATATAGCATGCAGGCCAGACTATAACATGTCATGTAGTCTGGCCAAGATGGATAGACCCTAGGGATGGAATCTTTCAAACTACCCCTGCATGCAATAGCACTTGTTTTGCTTCAAACTTTTGCTTTTCTATGGCTCTTGGGCGTAGCACGGCCCTATTGCATGCCAAGTCAATTTGAAAGATTCTGCCCCTATAGGATCTATCTATGGTAATACGTTATTTGTTATAGTCTGGCTTATCAGACTAGCTTTTGCTGGTAATTCATGGTGTTTCGCTTTTTATACAAATTGTTTTGAGGAATGCACTTATATCAAATATTGAAAACAATTCAAGAAATGTACCAAAGAGTACTAAGACAACTGAGAAAAACTGCAAATGTATAATATCTTAATTTTACTTAAAAAAAAACCTTAAATTACACCTTATGTGACATTTGTAAATCTGTAAATTTCCTCATGTAAATTCATTCATTTAGCATTTCTGTGTGCTGTCCTGTAAATTCACGTTGAATACTAACCTCTTAAATCAGATGTCTGGCCCATGAGAGGAACAGTGTTAGAGTGGTCAGATTTGAATTGCCAAAAAGGGATGCTTGCATCGTAGCGACACCTCAGTTTAATCTGTTCAGGTGAGCTCTGGCCTGCCCACTGGATCAGCTCTTTATACCATAGAGAAAGCTGACAGGAGGGAGCAGCAGTATATGTATTATCCACATTCCCCTCAGTGTAGAAATAACACTGAGACACAGGAGGAGAATGAGACACCACACAGCTCAGATGGATTTTACTATTCTCTCCAATGACTGATGGAGACACTGTCAATATAGGTGCTGGAGGTCCTGCAAAAGATTTATTTAAAAATCCGTCACAAAATGAGGGAATCCACACATAGCCTTGCTGTTTCTCATTGTTAAATGCATTTGATAGTCATAACAGTGACTTGTTTTGATATGCCTGCTTCTGTTATCATTAGCTATTATTTCACCATCTTGGTCTGCATTGCATGAAATTGTTATTGTCTAAGCTATTGACAGCACATAGCAATGTAAATCCTCAGGACTACATGTCACTCCAGATAATTCCTTTAACCTGTAACTTTTAAATGTGATATGCATATAAGTATGAGTATCTATTTGCATGGGAATGAGTACAAAATCTTACTCTGGACAGTGACTGAAGATGGATCAGAATCAGTAGATGAGACACGATTCCCAGAGATTACCACATAGTAGGAGCATCTCATCTGAACTACTGTGGGTGAACTTTGACCTGACCGTGTCAGTAAATCAAAACCCTTGAGGGAATATTTGCAATGTGGAGAAGCATAAACATGGTAGTCCTTGCCCCCTACACAGCTGAAAACGCACTGTGATGCAGAACCCCCAGGCACCTCACAGGTCAGATGGACTGTGTCCATCTCATAGATGACAGCAGGAGACACTATCAGCCTTGGCTGTGGAACACCTACAATACAAAGGCAAAATACAAATTTATTTTTTTATTATTTTGCCTTTATTTCTACAGGAAAAAGGTCCCATTGAGTTACAGTAACTCTTCTCCCAGGGAGTCCTGGCCAAGAGTGGCAGCCAAAAGTTACACATATATTGACATACAAAGAAGACAAGGACAATCAGAAAAAGAAATAGAACATAAAACCATAGTATGACTCACAGGGCAAACAAAAATAAAATAAAAACACACACATAAACACACTACAGGGCACCAAGATCAGAAACAGTGACACTGTTGTGTAAAGGTTGATCTTAAAAGACTTTTAAAAGTATTGAGAGATGGAAGGGACTCTAGCTTTAATGTGTTTTGGAGTTCATTCCAGATGTAAGGTGCATAAGATGAAAAAGACGTCTTTCCCAGTTCTGTTCTAGTTGATGGAGTTACCAATAACAACTTATTTGATGACCTTGTGCTATACACACTAGCAGAGGTGTTGTGGGGATTTTTTAAGTGGGGGTACGCAATATCATGTTAAAAATGGAATGCCCAATATAAAATTGTTACAAATAGCCTACATAAATGATCTGCTTAGAGAAGTGGGGGTACTCCGTACCCCCGCGTGCAACGCCCACTACACCCCTGCACACTAGTATGGTACTTAAGTAAGCTGGAAATGTATAAAGGCAATTTACCTAATAATGCTTTAGCAATAAAGGTCAAAAGATGGAGTTTCCTTCTAAGGGAAAGGGAGGACCACTGTACCATTTCATATAAAGTGCAGTGGTGAGTCCTATTATCTGCACCAGTAATAAAACGCAAAGCTGAATGATAAAGAACATCCAGCTTTTTAGCAAGGACAAGGTGGAATGCATATAAATTATATCACCATAATCCAACATTGCCAAGAAAGTGCTTTCTACCAGACGTTTTCTCGCTACATAGGGAAAGCACTTCCTGAATCTGAAATAAAATACCAACTTTGGTCTCAGTTTTTTAAGAAGGCTCTCAATATGAGTTCCAAAGGATAGCTTATCATCCAACCAAATACCCAGGTATTTGTAATAGGATACTCTAAATACGTATTTCTCATTAACAATATTATACATACTGGGGTTTGTTTTAAAGGTGTATTTTCACACAGTAAATGAATGAGTGATAGTGAACAGAAACAATGCACTCTCAATCACCTAATTTTACAATAAAATGTTTTTATTTATTAATTAATTAATTAATTATATTTATTAAATGAGTCAAATAACAGTGACAGGAGCAATCGTCCAAATTACAGTCCCATCTGAAAAGGGGCTAAAAGTGCTAAATACTGGAATATACCTTTAAGATACTGTATAGTTAAGAACAAATTTGTAAAGATGACTCTGAACAAATATTGTAATTGGAACATACGAAGAAAAATAATCAACAAAATATCTTTTGGAGTCCTCATAGTGTGCTACTTTAAGAGTGAATGCTATAAATACGATCAAAAAGGCAAACTTACTGGAGCATGTAGTCATTATTGCTTGCAGGAGGAGAAGAATCAGAGAGGCCATACCGGGATTTTAAGCCCTCTTATTGGTCAGCTAGATCATTGAAATAGATGTGAACCTCAGGAGTTGAGTGTCCTCTTGTGTCCCTGATGAATTTTTGTGCTGTTGAAATGAGATGCTGTTGCAACCAACGAAAAACAGGGCGTCGTCTTTGTCAGTCTAATATTTTTAACATGATGACAGCCTTTAAACAAAGCACTGAAGTCAGAAGGTGTACCTCTGAGTCTGCAGTAGCCGCAAGATCTATCTATTGTATGTAAAAGGACCAGACACATATTCTATTCTGGCAAGCCTGATACAGGAAAACACATATGATGTATTTGAAGCTGATAGTCTGTAGCCCACGTTTTGGTCAGAGGCTGTCTGCAACCAGGCTTAGAACAGTTTATTTGTGCATGTTTGTGATTCTCCCCCTCTGAAATGTCAATAGTGTCTTTGTTTGTGTGTGTGTGTGTGTGTGTGTGTGTGTGTGTGTGTGTGTGTGTGTGTGTGTGTGTGTGTGTCTTTCTTAGTTAGGAGTCAGGAATTAATTTTTATTTCTCTTGGATTGAGCAAAACAATTACGCCTATTTATTATTATTTTTGTTGATTAATTGACAAAAGATACTATATGAAATAAATGTTTACATGAATTAATGCAACAAAAGACACAGACATAATGCATCACAAATACCTGATATATAATAAAATAACAAAAACCCTTAGATTTTCAGTCATGAAAATTGGATGCACAATGCAATCTATTTTGTCAGATCTAGAAGTTGAAATGCCTGAAATGAAAAATATTGTAAATGCTATAATGCTATTATACAATAATTATTATATACTTGTATATACAGATGTACTATAACTGTAAGCAAATTATAATATTATAACAGAATGTCATACACAGCCGGCTACTGCATATAATATTATACAAACCCAATTCTGAAAAAGTTGTGACATCGTGTAAACAAGTAATCCAAGAAAAATTGTAAATTAGGATGCTGGCAGGAAAAGTTGTTTTAGACTAAGACAAAATAAATAAGGGCACTGCGCAGTTAATTACATTAAATGGCAAAAAGATTTTATATGTGTAAGACCAGTCTGTCATGTCATAGACATGATTTCAGTCCAACCGGCGGATGTTTTCCTTTTCTTTATGCATAAAAAACTGCTGATCGCCAACTATTCTGTTCTGTTCTGTTCTGTTCTATTTATACAGTCATTGATTCTACTGAGCCTGTATTATTGCAAGTAACTTCCTGCACCATCTCTCAACCAGGGCCAGTTCCTAGGTGACCCAGGCTTCTAGGGTGCATCAACATGCATTTCCTTTATTTAATTTATTTAAACAGCATGCAATGAATCAATCAAGGCAATGAAATATTTTCAATGGCTTTCCAAAAGTCTTGATGTAGAGCAGCTCAGTTCACTGTTAAAAGGCTATAAGCAAAGTTGTCCGTTTTTGTTTCAATGTCTGGGATGGAACAATATAAATGTGTATTGGCAGTCTGTGAGAGAAAAGTAGACAAATGATGAGACATGAGTTTTAACAAGACTGTTAACAAGACTTTAACAGACACATGAACATTTATTCATAATTTTAGGCCTAGGCCACACTTTAAAAGTTAAACTCTTGTGCATTTCAACCCTTACTTTAGCTTTAGCTGTGAGTTTGCACTGTAGTTCGCTATGAACCTTTAAGTAGGCTACAACATGTTACAAAACATACTCACAGCATTGTCAGATTCTTCATATCCCCCACTCTGATGTTCAGCACCTAAAATAGAGGGCAATGTTTTCATATGAAGCTTTAAGCGGAAATGGTTGGTGGTTTTAGACAAGAGTGTATTTAAATCTACGTCTAAGTGACATGAGAACCCAGAGTGGTCAAACCAGCAGCCTATGTATGTTTTTACTGCCTTCATCTGAGACTGGAGATGCAGTGAAAAGATCATGGAGAAAGTGTCAGACATAAGTGCTGTCTGAAAAAATACTGATAATCCAACTGCATCACTGCAAAGGAGGCACTTATGATCAAGCTGTTTTTGTGCTTACAGAAGGGACTGCACAATCAGCATTATGTCCAGAAAGGACAGAATACTATAGAGTTTTATCAGGTACAAACAACACACTGGGTGCAGTCTATAAAATTGGCCCAGAATATGGCAACCGTACTGTCATAACATTGCCCATTACAGTTCAGAGAAGTAGGCTATTGTGTGCCAAAAATTAGCGCTATTTATTAGAAAATGATGAACTTCCTCACCAGAGGTAGACGACAATGACGGTACCATGGTGTCTTCTAAGACCTAAACAATAGGATGACATATTGTATTATTACAAAAGCAGAAATAATTAATTGAAATCTACTGCACTCTCATTGGCATTGCACATGTACAGTAACTTACAACATCCCCACTGTTTGTTGTGTTGGTATACATCGGTGCATCTGCAAGAGCAAATAAGGGTTGGTAAGTAAGAGATAATGTTCTGTGAGGAGAAAAGATCAGCTAATTGGTTTAGCCAAAGTTCTTTTTCACTTTCCTGCTTGAAAAAGAAAAAAAAAACTGGATGAGCTTAGCACAAGACTAGCAGCTTACTTTGATTTCCACTTGTTGAATTCTGAGGGCTGTGAAAGAAATTAGAGTTTAATTTCATTTATTTTTTCACTAAAAGACCTAATGCAGGTCAAAATAGGTTAGAATATTATTTTACTCTTCTATCCACCAAAGTCATAGATGTGTTATCTTTACATATTTCACAAGTACAAACATTTTTAATTATGCAGAAAATATTGATCAAGTGACTCACATCTGGGGTCTTCTTTTCTCTAGATCAGGACAGAATGTTTTTTGTCAGTGAAATTAGACGTTAAGGTTGGCTTACAAACAAAATGGATGATGAGAACTACCAATACATTGTCTGAAGATGGAATGTAGAACAATGATGCCATTTTATTTTACAGGAGACAAGTGTTGCTCCACCATCGTTATGTGTTGTCAACATTGTGCCACCATTGTCAACAACTACAGTACGAGCCTTGCTGCCTTTAACTCTTGCACCAGCAACATACAGACAGACAGAATGTAATACATGAAAAAAAACGTATACTCAATCTGAATGGCCTACAAGAGTGTTTTTTAAAGTAGTCGTTGCAATATTCTAGGAGACAGTTTCTTTCTCTAAGGATGATGTTTGTAAATGGATATTCCACCTTTTATGAAAAAGGCTTATTCAGAATCTTACCTGGAGTTGCATATGTGGGTAAAAACATTTTGTTCTGATAGCAACTCTATGGTTACTTTACTTTCCAGCGTGCTAAACTAAAGCTAAAATTGACTGGGAAAATACATGCACTGAGAGCAAAATGCTTTCACCCATTCCCAATTCTAAATAAGAGGGAGAAAAAAACAATTTTCACAAAAAGGAGGAATATCCCTCTAAACATCTACCACTGCATTCTTCTATTGGCAAATTCTACTGTATAAGGATCAGATGATCATTCCACACACTAATAATTTCAACTCACTGCAAAGACAGATGGGTATCAGTCCCAGAATAAGGATGGCACAAGATGAAATCACTGCTATGATGATACCTTGAACTGTTGGATAGACAGACAGGAACATATCAGATATTCTTGACGGCAGACTTTATAAGAGTTACCTTTTCTACAAATTTCCCTTGTCAAAACAACTGAAGTATACCAGTGGCTAGTTCTTTTCTAGGGAGCCGACGTCAATCTCATCATCTGATTGGTCAGTTAATTTCTTACTGTGCCCAACATGCTATGCTTTGTTTGTTGTGGATGTACCGTACTAGCCTGACATAGCCCGTCCATTATACGAATGTTCATCCGTATCCATGGTCTGGGAACTGTCTTCTGGGGCGTGTCTACCGGCCAATAAGCGAAGCTGATTAGACGAGCTGTCCAGTTGTTTCAAACCAGAAGTGAATGCAGGTGGGGGTTGGGGTGCCTTCGCAACAGTAGACAAAGCAATTCATATTTAATATTATAGCTCAGTGGTCCCCAAGTGGCAGTCCGTGGGCCACATCAGGCTCAAATGAGTACCCCTCAGCACCATGCGCTAATCACCTTTGCATCAATACTCCTACTTGTTTGTGTGCAGTTTCCACCGTCTGTATTTTGCGAGGTAAATGACTATACTCTAACTTCATAAAATTGTTTAAATACAGTAGGCTAACTTAGCAACACCTTGATGCAAATATCGATATAATTTGCGTTAAAATAAGTAGGCCAGATGAAGACTGCTTCATGATGTTCTAACCAAGTCCCCTTTCAGTGCATATTTTTTTCAGTGTTTGCGGGTTTGGCTAAATCCGGCCCTTGAGAAAAATAATTGGGGACCACTATTGTTACTATGCTCTGCTATGCCAACTAAGCACCAAAGTTAATGCATCACCATCCTTTTCCTGTCCGCTTTACCATGCTAATTTCCCTGCCAGCTAAATTACATCCCACCTCCTGCCTCAGTTACCCCTTGGAAAAATTGAAACCAGTGTCTTTTTCAGTCCTCAAGCCAAAATCTGCATACTCTATCACTCTCACTGCGGACTGGCAAAAGTAGATCCTCACCTAGTCCCAGATTCTCAGATCTTTTTGGGCAGAAAGTACATGGTGTCACCAGAGTACTAGACACCCAGTTAGCCCCACCAGCTGGCCTCTACTCGGAGTGAATAAATTAGT
>JAODXP020001801.1:0-26606 GCA_027497455.2 Sardinella longiceps | reverse complement strand
GATTTGTCACAACAAGCAGTTTCCCTGTAACTTATTTTACAAAGGAATGAATGTTGCTTGTTAGCCAACTCAATAAGAGTTACCTTGTTGCCTCTGGCGGTTATGGGTAATTGGCATTTTGAGTCACCACTACAGACAGGCTGTTTTTGTTTGTGGAAAGAAGAGTCGGTTGTTTACTGAATTAGCTGTAGGGAGACCGCAAATCCTTTGCCTGTAGCAACATGTTGTCCAAAAAGACATTGAAAAAGACATTTCATATTTGCCTAAAATAATTACCTCTATCCTAATAGAACAATATCATGCCAGTATTGTTCATTCAAATTCCAAAAAGAGGAGGATCAAAAGTGTAGATACATAAACTAATAAGGTTTGAGTGTCATGTGAACTGTGAGAGGCACATGAAAATGGTAGAAAAATGTAAAGATCGAATTTTGAGGAGGCCCTTATGGACAGTTTAACATATTGTGCTAAAAGACGTTATATAATACAACTAAATGCTGATAGGTCTTTTAGTTTGTGTTTTACCCTTCATGAGTTTCTGTCTGTGGGTGCAGCCATTGTTGTGTGATGTCATTCTACTGCCTCACTGTAAAGGCGGGGTATATTGATTTACCCTCACCTCACAACTAGAATAATCATCATTATCATTTACTGTGAACTGTATTATAGTGTATGTTCTGTGTTCTGTTTACACCAATCTATTTTAGGTAAAGAGGGGACAGGTTGGGGTTTTTGGTAGTGAGTAAGAGCTATTATGTGTGTGTGTGTGTGTGTGTGTGTGTGTGTGTGTGTGTGTGTGTGTGTGTTGTTGTTGTACTTTACTAAGGAGCACCTTGACATTGATGTTCTCAAGGTGTCATCCTCCAATAATAAGTTGATAGAATTTCTCACTTCAAGTGGCGTTCCAGTGCACTTTTCATAGTTGGAGGTCTGAGACCTCTAGCTCCCAGCTGTCTGGAATGCAGCATAACCCCATCTGAATAAATAGGGCAATGGAAATTACAATCCTGTAATTGAAGAGTTCAGATGCAAAACCCCCTAAACACCATTTTTTGTGAAAACTGAGTTAATGATATTGTGTGAATCCTGTATAAATCTAGAATATGTAAATAAAATAAAACCTGCTCCCCGCCGTGTCTAAAATATCTGTTTACAATCAAAACACTGTAAACGCCTGATAAAAAAATGGCCTTTTTCTCAAAAAGTGGTCAAGTGGAGTTAGGGAGTTTTACATCTGAACTCTTCAATTGTGTTCTGTCTCCATGTCTCCTCTCAGCTAGGTGTCTGCTGCCATGTCCATCTATAAAGACAGTGAGATTCAGACGGAGAAGGACAAGTGGAAGCAGGGGATAGTCACAGTGCTGAAAGGATTGGCCGCCATCTCCTCGTCTGCTGCTTGGATCAACCCCATCTTTGGCGTGGCTGGCCAGCTCATCCGCGTGGGAGTGCAGTGTATCGACGATGAAGATATCGACAATCTGAGGCGTGAATTCGACAGTGTGCACTCTCTTCTGGACAAGCTTTCGGAGCAGCACCGGGAGACTCTGGAGGAGATCCGGAAGGCTGCGGTGGACCAGCAGTACGCCAGAGTGGAACAGGGAATCCTCAGCCAATTCCGCAAGTATAATGAGCTATTGAACGCGCAACCCCAGGAGCAGGAATACAAGATCAACGAGTTTTTGGAGAACTACAAACGCAATTTGTATGACCAACACCTGCACACGCTTTACGATGGAGTGGTGGGGAAGACCAAGATCTTCAGCCAGCCCATCCTGGATGTGTACATGAAACACTCAAAGGTGAGAATTATCCACAACTGAGAATTGAGTAGATATGAGGATCGAATGCTTAAATTTGCTCAATGGTGTTTTTGCCCCCAACGGCACCTCCCAGGAAACACCTAAAAAGCACTACCTGAACCCTTAATCTAAACCTTTTTTTATATTTAATGTAAGGTTTCATAGTACTATTCCCTTCCCCCTGGTTCCCCTGGGCAGAGTTTGCACAAAGTAAGAATTTCATTGTGCTGTAAGCATAGTTGACTATTTTGACTTACCTTATCTAATCCTCTCAACCCTCATCCTAACTTTCAATTGGGGGCAGTAGTGCCTTGAAGCTGCCTGAAAGGCACCATTGAGGGTAAAAAAGTCCAAGTTTATTTCATTACAGGGACCATGTACAAACACATCAATCACTTAAGGGTGAGAAGATACATTGCACCAGATTTAGAAAACTTGCTAGTTTCCATCTGCAGTCCCTGAGCAAAACAAAATTGAAATAGACAAAACAGTTCTACAAGGTTTTCCTCATTCTAATACGCTGTTATTAAGACTACTGTAGAGGTATAGGTCATCTTATAGGTCTATGTGCTAATACTGAAAATCTGTGTAGGCTACCCTTTAAAACAGTATAAAATTGGTAAAATCTGGTAAAGAATTGGACCAACAAGCAGAATCAATTTTGATAAAATCCTATCAATTCCCATCCCTACTCACTCACAGGGCAACCGGCAAGAGATGGAGAGCCTTTGCCAATACCTCTCCTACCTCTTCCGCATTGGCCTTACGGCACTCATGGGATACACAGCCATCAAGAAGAAGAACGAGAAGGCCATAGCCGAGGAATGGAGTAAGAAGATGGAGCACGTGAAGGAGCGCATGGAGAAGGTGCTGAATGATTGTGACTCCCTGTCTGCACCAAGAGCTGCTGAAGTGGGATTGGAAAAGAAGAGAGGCTGTAGCTTTTTCTCTTCGTGTATCCGCTAATTCTAACTGTGTGTGTTCACACCTAGAGCTACTGAGAGGCATACAGTACACCACCTCTTTATGAAATCGGGTTATTCAGCCCCTTATCTGGAGCTACATACAGTATGTGGGTAAATGCATTTTGGTCTCAGTGCATGCATTTGCCTAGTGTGGTAACCCCAATTTCAACTTTTTCTTAGCTTTAGCTTAGCAGAGGTGCTGGAATGTAAAGTAGCCAGATAGCAACTCTTTGGCAACATTATATTTAAACGTCTATTCTAAGCTTTGGGTTTGCCCACATATGTAACTCCAGGTAAGACTGTGAATAACCCATGTTCATAAAAAGGTGGAATATTCCTTTAATGTTCATTCCTCCCTTTATCTCTGTGCTAATTCTTACTGTGAGTTCACCCCAGGAGCTACTGAGATGCTTCAACTCTGTGCTAATCATAACTGTGTGTTCACACCAGGAGCTTCATCTCTGTACTAATTCTTACTGTTTGTTCACACCAAGAGCTACATACTGAGAGGGACACACCACCTTTTAAATGAAATTGGGTTATTTACCATATTACCTGGAGTGACATATATGTACAGTATGTGGGTAAATGCATTTTGGTCGCAGTGTATTTATGTGTTTTCCTAGTCTGGCAACTTCAATTGTGTCTTAGCATACATGTAGGTGCTGGAGTGCAACTCAGCCCGATAGCAAGTGTATCAAAAGTCACCCAAAATATTTCTTCCCCAATTACTTCTTGCCACCTGTGTATCAATGGCCAAGCAAATTAAGATGAAGCCATGTCCTAAGATAAAGACTTCAAACCACCTAGCTGAGCATTGAGATTATGGCGGTGTCTTAAATCGTGCACTTGAACACTCCAAAGTACAGTACATGATTGTTTTATTACGCATCAAAGTTCACCCCCCCCCCCCCTCTCTCACACACACACACACACACACACACACACACACACCCAACAAACTGCCATTTCCTCACTCACACACTCTTTTCACCTTTTTCACTGCTGACCAGTTTGCATGCAGGCTGTTCCAGGATGTACAGGACATGTCTTATATTGAGTATTGGGAGGGATTGCAATGTGGTCTGGTAGGCTATGTTTTCTGAAGCATCAAAGTATATCATAGTTTTCTGAAGCATCAAAGTATATCATAGTTTTTATGAAGCATCAAAGTACATCATCGTTTTATGAAGCATCAAAGTACATCATTGTTTTATGACGCATTAAAATCCCCCCTAACAAACCGCCATTTCCCCACTTACGCACTCTTCTCACCTTTTTCACCCCTGACCAATTTGCATGTAGGGTATTGAAACACTACAAAACATTTCTGAATGTTCTTTTTACATTTATGCAGCCAATACTTGTATAAAAGGTTCAATCTCCAAAAGGCTTGGCAACGGAGATTTATAATGAGTTTATTTGCAAGGTTTGAAGAAACCTTTGAAAATAGTTTTTTTTGTGGAGTTGTTTTTACACTTAATTTTAAATAAAAAACGAATTTGATTGCACTCACCTATTCTCATATTATTGTGGTTGATATCTTCTAGAATATAACAACATGTGCCACTTTTGCATAGATTATTAGTTAGATCCCCTGGCTCCCTAGCATTAAACCAAAACCATTTTCTGATCAGAATGTTTTTGGCATGACGCACTACTATCAAGTACAAAGGATGCCTAGTATACGGTATTTTTCCCTCTCTCATTTAGTGTAGGCCTAAAATGGCATCAAATTTATACCATCCTCTCCCTGCAAAAATCTTTCCCTCAAAAAAGCATTAGTCACGTTACTGTATAAAACTAGAAAAGCGCTCAGAGAGTGCAGACCTCCGCCAAGACAGTAGGCGAGTTTACATGGACACTTCTAATCTGATTAGAAAGATTCCATGTGCATTCTATAGAACAGTATCCAAGGAGATGCATTCATAAATGCCATCTGAAATGGAATATTGGGTTAAATAATCAGATTAGACAGAGAGGATTCAAGTATTCCATGATCTTTGGATTAGAAGTGTCCATGTAAACAGGGCTAATGTGGTCACAGATGGTGTTCTGGATCAGCGCTCGCCACCAAAATCGAAACAGTTCTTACTCGTCCCAATACACACGTGGTCCAAAAAGTTCATCCAAATTCGTTCAGTACTTTTTGAGTTATGTTGTACACTGACAGACACACACATACACACACACACAGCCGGCGAAAACATAACCTCCTTTGGCGGAGGTAATAATAATAATTATACAGGGTGTCTCCTGCATGACATGGGTGTAGTAATTATAAGATGTTCATAACTACTAATCAATGGAGCTGGCCTGACAAAATCAGTCAAAGAGTTTAATGCATTTGTACAGACACTAGCGCTGGGAGAAAGGACAGCGACAGTGCCATGGCGACACGTCGAAGCCCCAACTCCCAGAGAAAAGTTTCAAACAGACATTTATCTGCACACAAATTGCCTCTGGACAAACAATAAACATTCCAAACTGAACGGAAAACAACAGGGTAGATGCATGTTTATGTGACAAACATTTGGGATGACGTGATAACATCGTCTCCTGGTCTGGCGCCGCGCCCTGACCTGCACAGGTGGACATACACTGTACCTTGGACTCTACGCTGGACTCAGCTTGTTGATTGCCCTAAGGCACAACTGACCAAACATTTTAAAACCCCAGTTTGTTAACTGCACATTCCTAAAAATTTCCACATGGGTACACCAGGTCATTTGTCCAGAGCTGTTTGAGACCTTAGTATGTGGGCATTGGTTTAACGCACGTAAATACATATGATAAGGCAATAAATAGATATTTACAAGTACAAGAAGAAAAGAAGACAAAAATCTTCTAAAATGTGTCTAAATGTAGTTAATTAGTCTGTTGTCAACATACGGCTTTTGAATTGTGCCAGGGTAGAAATACAGTGACCAACACTGCATGGGTTGAACCTGCACCTGACTGTACACTACGTAGGCTACCTCCCCTTATGCGGGTGATCTGCTTGTCAGATGTCAACCAAGTGAATGTGAGGTGTTAGTATGGTGACAGGCCAAATATACGGTTATTCTGATATTCATTGAGATGAGATACATGTGTAAAAAAATAAATAAATCTAGGTGTCCCTTTGCACAGCCTTTCAATTCCCAGGTGCTGGCGACATGTAGTTTGTTGAAATAATCAAAAAAATGTAGAGATCGCCGCACACTGGATTTTGCTGTGTTTATTCAATGAACAAGGCGTTTTGTATACAGCTTGAAGCTCAGAGGATGACTGAATAAATATGGCTCCCAGTTTTCACTTCCATGTCTGAGGCACAGGACACTAAAGTTTCTGCTTGGAATGATCCCTCTCAGAGTATAGTGGAAATGTTTATCTGGATTCTTATTGAAAATCTTAAATTGTGATGTGAAATTGCTTGAAAATGTGTGGTAAACTACTAAAACGGAACAGTTTTCAATGTTAAATGACGTGAACTGCTGGTAACCCCTCCCACTGATTCACCATCCCCTTCTTCGCCAGTGCACCCATTGACTTCCTCATCTTCTCTGCCCTAACCACAGGGCCTTTACTAAAAGTTAAATAGGTGGGGTTACGGGGTCAGTTACTCTTAAATCTCTAGCCATCTCAAGCTGTCAAAGTATCCAGTCAAAAGTACAATGGTGAATTTGCCGGGCTGCTGAGGAGACTGGTCTGATCAGCGCTGACACGTAACGTTACTGCATCTTTAAAGTTCAGAAGCCTCCACAACGTTTTCTACTCTACAAGCGCATACAGGAACGGCATTATTTGTGAGTATATTTCTTCATTGAAACGGAAACTGTTCTGTGTTAGGAATAGCATATGGAGTGTTCACAACTTCACGTGCTTTTCATCTGACTGCTGGGCGGCTCCAAGACGGAGAGGCTCATGCCACCAGTTGCATTTCTCCTCAAGACAGCAAAGCGCCGATTGTTCGGGTAGTTAGAAGGGTAGCCTATTTCTTGACAACATGGGTAAAAGGAGCATATTTTACCAGGAAGTGAAAATACTGCTATCCTAACTTGATTTACAATAACTAAAACCTTTACCAGAGTCGCATCGTTCGGACCTCAGTAATGCGTTGCGTTGTTGTCAAAATTGCGTCTTGAGATCAATGTTTGTTTGCGCGCCATCGCCCCCCATTTACTTTTTTATTAGTTATTGCGGATGCGTCATGTTCGCTTGCAACGACGTGCGCCACCGACGCATGAAAAGAACGCAATTATGGAAGCATTGATGCATATAACTTAGAACACACCGTAGCCTACTGTTGAAATGCATTATTTTCTGACAGCCTTTCAAGTTCATACAATGGCAAATAGGTTACAGAGCAGAGATGCACCTTCTAAGAGGCGAGGGTCTGTTTGGAGTGACACCTGACTGAACCAATGGATTATCATCAGAATAAACTATGGGCTGGGATTTCATGGCTGGCATGCGCAGTTTGTGTTCGTTTCATGCATGGGTCTTAAGTCTTCCAAGTGTAAATCCCCATGGTAACTTATATGCAATTTCTTCTGTGAAACCAAGTCAAGACTATGTTCATCCAGGATAACCCAGTAAACCTGTCTAAATCCCCTATCTTGGTTTTGTGATTAATCTCCCAGTAATATGAAAAATTAGGTGTGAATCAATCCATGAAGTGCTAGAAAAAGAACCAGGAATTGTAATGCAACAGACAAATGAACCATCAGCAAACCTCACCTAAGTGTGAAAAATGAAACTAAAAGTAAGTCAGTGTGCCCCACTTAATTGTGTAATAGTTGCTCTAACCAACACAACCTCAAACCACAGGCATGGATTGATCCACACTGGAACGTAACATGTCAAGTCAAGTCAATTCAAGACAAGTTCATTTTATTTGGAAAAGAAAGTAAAAATAATAAAAATCTTGATCCAAACACGGCACGTGCTATGCTTTGCACACACATTAATATCTAAAACCAAGGGACTAAGCCCCCTAATCTTTCAAAACTAGTGATATCCCCTAAACACCACCATGGCTCTCATGCAGGCAAACAAGTAAGTTCCAGCCCATACACTTAAAGTTATAGTAGGTTTCATTTACTGTATGTCACTTTAACATAAATAGATAAAAATAGTGTTAAGTTTGAAAAAGCAATGAAGCCTAACTAGATTAAATTACATTAAATCTATGTCTTTTTTTATCTGTTTTTCATTATATTGTTTTTTGTTTTGTTTAGCACTTTTGTCATCTGCTGCTGTATATAAACTAAAATATTTTTTTAACTAATAAATAAAGTATGGTATTGACATATACTGTAGTTTCCTGCAATTCCCAGCATATTCACACAAGTCAGATAATCTTCTCTATTAAGGGGGGGTTCAGAATTTTCGATGTTAAACCTCATTTCCAAGTAAGCCTGAGTGATATCTGTCATTGGAGACCATTTTCAACTCATTTCATCCAGTCCTTCTATCAGCTGAGTTCGCTGGTGCTAGGCTAACGCAAGTGAGTGGACAGTGCTAGCCTGGCAATAAAAACAATCTTACCCACTCTGCAGTCTCCTTTAGGCAAATACATTAATATGCCAGGTCATCGGTGTTGATTAAAAAAACATCGTAAAAGAAAAACTACCCTTGAATCGCCATGATAACATTACATTTTGAGGGACTAATTTCTCAGCAGCAGCGGAATATTACCTTGCTCAGGTTAGTTGTTTGACTGTTGATGTCCAAGCCAACAGCAACAAGCCAAAGATTAGTCCTTTCGCGATCTCGGACTGGAAACTTATGAAAACTTTTAGTTTCCCATCTGCGGCATTTACTTTCACAGTTTTTCACAGCACACCTGATCGTCATATTGCTTAATTCCTTGACATCCAGTTTTGCCTTATCCCACTAACGTTAGGCTCTGTCTATCGTCATATTAGTCAAACAACTAACCTGAGCAAGGTAATATTCCGCTGCTGCTGAGAAATTAGTCCCTCAAAATGTAATGTTATCATGGCGATTCAAGGGTAGTTTTTCTTTGACTATGTTTTTTTAATCAACACCGATGACCTGACATATTAATGTATTTGCCTAAAGGAGACTGCAGAGTGGGTAAGACTGTTTTTATTGCCAGGCTAGCACTGTCCACTCACTTGCGTTAGCCTAGCACCAGCGAACTCAGCTGATAGAAGGACTGGATGAAATGAGTTGAAAACGGTCTCCAATGACAGATATCACTCAGGCTTACTTGGAAATGAGGTTTAACATCGAAAATTCTGAACCCCCCTTTAAGGTGACTTAATTGCTGTCTGGAATTCCAAGCATGCTTGAAAGGAACACAAAGTGAATGCTTGACGGAGTGCTCTGAGTCTCCTAACTACTAGACCAGGCTAGCGCAGAGAGTAACTTGCTATTAGATCAAGTGTAAGCGCATGCATGCACCCGCATGCGAGCTGTGGTGTTTTGTGTTTACACTGGTTGCAGCGTTACGCAGTCAAAACGCACGGTCACGGAGGTGCGTCCACTTGGGGCATACCACAGTAATCACATTAAAAAATCTCCAGCATTGTTGACAACATTACATGTTGTCACGTTTTTTTCGTGCTAACCCCCGACCTGCTTATTGTCAGTATTGCATCTCATGGACATGTTGTGTTGCTTGCGATGAAACCTCTATTGAAATGAATGCAAAATGTGCATGAGAGCCATGATACAGTACGTGCATGTAGGCATTATCTGCAACAAGTAAATATGTGTGTGTGTGTGTATGTGTGTGTGCGTGTGTGTATGTGTGTGTGCGTGTGTGTGTGTGTGTGTAAACGTGTGTTGGTCTGTCTGTGTGTGACTCCAATCAGCAGAAATTAACCGCGTCATCAGAGGGACGTCATATGACCAGATTCACAGGCAACCAGTGTGTGTGTGTGTGTTAAGGGAAAAATATACTGGAATGCAAGTTATTTGTGTGGCGTCTCTCTCTCTCTCTCTCTGTATGTGTGTGTGTGTGTGTGTGTGTGTGTGTGTGTGTGTGTGTGTGTGTGTTTAAGTTACCATAGTGATGTTTACTTTATTTCTAAACAGTTAATAACCGAAGGGCTAAAAGTTTGTCACAGGGTACAGAAAGACAGCTCCCACAAGAGAGGGGGAGAAAGAGAGAGAGAGAGGGGAGGGGAAATGTTTTGTCATCTTAAACTGGAGGCTCATTGCTAGAAGTCATGCCATCCAGCCAGTAAGACAGAAACCAGGCCAAGCCCAAGGGAGGCTAAAGATATAGGCGTGGCAGCGTTTCGCTGAGTTGAGACGGCACTGTTTTCAGTCAGGTCACGTTTATCCACTTTGCTCACCCTCCAAAGTAGGAATCCCGAGTCTGGAAAACTCATATGTTGCTCGTAAGATGGTTTAGAGGAACACTCCATCTCTCCAGCCTCGATTTCAAGATGACAAAACGTTTCAAAGCATTTTATACGTCATCCATTATGACTGCTGAATTTGGCCCAGCTCTCCCTCTCTCTGCGGCCGTCACACACTTTCTGCTCCTCCCATATCTCCCCTCCCTCTCTGGCACACACAGGCGGACACAGGACAGGAAGGCAGGGAGTTCAGCAGTCAGCAGAAGGATCTCATTAGTGTGTGTGTGTGTGTGTGTGTGTGTGTGTGTGTGTGTGTGTGTGAGTGTGTGTGAGAGAGTGTGTGTGAGAGAGTGTGTGTGTGTGTGTCTGTGTGTGTGTGTGTGTGTGTGTGTGTGTGTGTGTGTGTGTGAGAGAGAGAGAGAGAGGGTGTGACTGGAAAATCTTATTCTTCCTGTTAGCTGTAGAGGTGGAGCATTGTATGCATGTGTGTGAGAGAGTGAGAGTGTGAGACTCTGGAAAATCTTGTTCTTCCTGTTAGCTGTAGGGGTGGAGCATCACAAGTTGAACTGAACACCAAAATAGAAATGTATAGAGGCCTTTAGTCATCCATTATGTAAATTTTTCACAGAAACTACATCCTAGCAACCACCAGCAACCAACCAGTTAGCATAGTTAGCATGCTAAATAGCATATAGGCCTTTAGTCCTCCATTATGTATATTTTTGTGTCGTCTAGCCAGACACAAAACATTCTTAATGTTAAAACAAAAAGCAAAAAAGGATAAATAAATAATACAATAATAAAACAATGACAAAAGAGATGAATTTTCCATCATACCTAACACTAACTATAATGAATAGCATTAATAACAGAGAAGACCTTTCCGTTTGGTGCACCATCCCTAAAATTACACTCTAACAGCTCTTGCACTTCATCTAATAACCAAGAACAACTTGACAAAACAGAAACACAGTTGTTGACTTGACGTAATTTTCATTTATGTCTCTTGCAGAACCCTGGCCTAATAGAGGTGATCCTACAACATGGCGAATCCGTTGATGAAGCTGGTGGCGGACAGGAAGAATCTAATTGAGGAAGCCATGGAGGTGTTCCAGCAAGGAGCAGAGATTGCAGCCAGCGTGGCAGGAGACGTGTTCCCTTTCTTTGAGATTGCAGCGCCCTTCTCAAGCTGGCCCTCGACAACGTGGAGAGCAAAGAGGCTAAGTTCATAACAGAGCAATTCCAAAGAGTGAGGAACAGGCTGATGGATATTTCTGAGGAGGTTGAGCGAATCAACGAGGAGATTGTGAAGAACAATGCAGACATTACATATTCCATTGTGGAAGAGAATCTGACTAACCAGTTCCGCAAATACATGGACATCCTGAATGATGAGCCACAATACCGTGAGTGCAACAAGGAGGAGTTCATGGGGCATTTCGAGCAGACCGGAGGGGACGACAACCTGCACTCCCTCTATAAGGCCGTCACTGGTGACAACTTCTTTAGAGAGTCTGTGCTGGGGATCAAACTAAAGTATGAGCATAAAAATCGCAGAGTTGTCGAGAACTTCTGTGCTAGACTTAAGAACCTGTTCTGTGTAGGTCTTATTGCTTTGATAGGATACCATGCGCTCAAGTGCAAAGAAGAGGAAGAGGGCGTGCTCATAAAATTGATGGGAGAATGGAGGGGTAAGATGGAGATAGTTCAGAGTAAAATGACTGCTGCCATTGAGGACTGCATCATCAGTTTCCCGACAATGGCATGGAAAGATGCTAGAACAAAGGTGCATACCTACAATGGTAAATCCAACATGGAGTTAGCCAACATCCTGCTAGAAACCCTGAAGAAGAAGTTTGACTGGGTGCGCTGGTCTGTGCGAGTATTCTCCACCCCTTCAACCTTAAAACCCTTCTCCAATAAGAAGGAGTTACAGTGCTTCAAATGTCGCAGCCATTTCTCCTTTGTAAGGGACAAGCTTAATGTGATGGTCTCCTACAGCGACTCCCCAAGGCCTCTGAACAAGGCCCAGATACGGCAACTGGTCGACAGTCATAAGAGCGACATCGCTTCATTGGACGAGGTGCTGTTTGAGAATGTGCCTGCTTGCGTGGTCCACACTATAGACTCCTCATGCAAAGATGTAGTCTGTTCCCATAATTTCCCTGAGGAGCTTCACTACTGGGAGGAAAAGCCGTATGTCTGTGTTCATTCTGCATAACGAGGATTATTACTGTACATAGTATTACAGTACATCTACAGTGTAACTACCCTTAGACATAAAAGAATCTCCTCAGTTAATGTTTTCAAGTCAAAACTTAAGGCGAAACTATTCTGTGATGCCTTTTGCTAAGGTCACATCTGTAGCTAATTAAATTATGCAAATTGTGTATTGTAAATACATTTCTATTACTACTATCATTTATGGTTGATTTTCTTCTCTTCCTTTTACTTTTTTATTATTACCTCCGCCAAGGAGGTTATGTTTTCAGTCGCGTTGGTTTGTCTGTTTGTTTGTTGGTTTGCTTGTCAGCAGGATAACTCGACAAGTACTGCACGGATTTGGATGAAACTTTCAGACAATGTGTATATTGGGACAAGCAAGAGCTGATTCGATTTTGGTGGCGATCGGCGATCCAGAACATGATCTGGAATTTATGTTGTGTCTGTGACCACATTGCCTAGTTATTATTGTTTTATTTTCTTCCTTTCTCCTTGTGTAAAGCATTTTGAGTTACATTCTTTTGTATGAAATGTGCTATAGAAATAAATGTGCCTTGCCTTGCCTTGCCTTGCCTAACCAGGGTTATAGTAACTTGGACTAACTAGGAGAACTCCGTTATTTTGTTTTAACCTATGAGTATTCTATTCAATTGTATTCAATTCAATTCAATTCAATTCAATTAAAAAAACTTTCTTTATCCCCAAGGGGCAATTTATACAGTCTCATAGAGTAGAGCATACTATGAAAGAAAATAAGGCTTGTGCATTTACAAATAAAATGAGTATGGGTTACTAATAAAGTTATCTAAAGTTATCTTAGAGGATAGCCTACTCTAATTTAATCAAAGATACTTTTTTCATTACTATTATTCTATCTTGTTCTGAACTTGTATGCTGCTCAGTTAGCGCCACTGGCTTCCAGATGCAGGTGGTTCCAATGAGCAGCTATTTTGTCAGTACACTCATCATAGTCATATTTTCTTCCTGTATCATCAGAAAAACTATTGGCTGTGAGTTGTAACTAGAACTTTGAACAGGCCTTTAGCCCTGCTGAAAACCATGTTTAGGTCGAAACATGTTGGCTTATGTTTTTAATGACTAGCCATACTTAATAAAGACTTTTTATAAAATTATTTTGCCCTTTTTACACTTTGAGTGTCTGAGACCTGCTCTTCTTTTGTCTTTTGTTTTCTCTTGTTATTATGCCGACTGCTGTAAATGGTGGTTGGATATCTAAAACCAGTTAAACCAGTTAAAGATAAATATATTCTTTTGTTTTGTTTGCTCATTGGTTTGACATTCAGGGTGCTACTGTAGGCAACCTGTACCGCCCTGCATAGCATCGCTTATTTTTGGCTATTGTCATAAATACTTCTATAGAGATAATCTTCTTGTTGTTGTTTGCCTCTCAGAAGCTCTTAGAAGCTAGGGTTAGTATAGTATTGGTACAGTGTATTAGTATTTGGAAACAGATTATTTTCATTTAGTTGTCTAGGTTACTGAGCCCAGCACTAGTCCCCTTATTATTTAACACGAGATAGGAAGGGCTACACATAGGCCTACAGTATATTGGCAATTCCACAGAAAATTGACACATTGAACACTTGTCATATAAGGCCAAAACATATACCTTGGTATGTGTATGAAGTTAATGATTATCTGGAATGTTTTGTCCGAAGGTCAGACAACCCTACAGTTTTACAGGGGAAACTGGCTAAATAAGTCATGAACGATAAATTGTAAGGGCTGGGGAACTTCAATCACATTTGTTGTCACTGCTTTTTAAACTGTTTTGTGTGGGGTTGTTTGGCGCGGTTTAATGAAATGAACCTTATTTCATCAGAAGTGGCTTGTCAGTACAAACATACAAACATACACTGTGTGTGTGACAGGGTTAGCCCTTAGCGGAGTGTGTGTGTGTGTATCCTGTGTGTGTGACAGGGTTAGCCCTTAGCGGAGTGTGTGTGTGTATCCTGTGTGTGTGGCAGGGTTAGCCCTTAGCGGAGTGTGTGTGTCTCCTGTGTGTGTGACAGGGTTAGCCCTTAGCGGATTGTGTGTGTCTCCTGTGTGTGTGACAGGGTTGGCACTGAGCTCAGTTTAAACTGAGGAAGGCTGCACCACTTTTCTGTGTCCATAATATCTATTCTTTTATGGTGTGTATTTATGTGTGTTCCTTTCCCTTCATTGAGTGTTGTCTTTTGTCTCTCCTGAATGTGTATTTGCATCCTTGTGTGTGTTTACGTGTGTGTGTGTGTGTGTGTGTGTGTGTGTGTGTGTGTGTGTGTGAGAGAGAGAGAGAGAGAGAGTTTGTGTGATTTTTGGATATGTCCAGCTGTAGTAACACCTTTCCCATTGTGCTCGGTGAAGGGAACTCCAGGAATGTGCTAAAAATCCAAGCAGGAATCTTTACCATTTCTCCTTCTATCCACCCTTCCCCCTCTTCTCTTTGCACTAAAATTCTTTCTCCTTTTTCTCTGTTAGTATGTTGTCCTCTCTCTCTCCCTACAACTTAACCTCTCCTTCTCGGTCTTTCTCTCCTTCCCCCTTCTCTCTTTCATCCCATTTTCCCTTACACTTTTACTCAATCTCTCTCTCTCTCTCTCTCTCTGCCCCCCCTCTATCCCTCTATCCTTCTATCCTGTGGAACTGACACATTCCACACAGCTGAGGTCAGGAGGCGGGGTTTACAGCAGGACCTGACACACCCCTAAATGAGAGTCTCTCTCTCCTCCTTCTGTCTCTCTCTGGCCATTTCCGAAATGGCCTATTACTGTGCTACATGTGCTACATGCTGCTTCTGCCCCAGCACACACTACTGTTTCCCTCAATTAATTAATTAGCTGCAGGTGCTCTATTTGACTGGCTGAGCCTCATATACTGCTCCCCAGTATGCAGCATGGTATGCAAGCAGCAGAAGAGGCCTACTGGCCACATGACCAGAACCTCATTAATTAATGGAATACAGGTGCTCTACCTGACTCAAGGTTAATTGACCCCCACACTACTCCTGTGATATTTGACATGTACTGCTCTGCAGAGATCAGTATACGAGAAGTATCTAGTAGTCAAGTAGTAGGCATTTTTGGGAAACGGCATCTTTTCTCTCTCCTCCATTTCGGACCATTAAAGTCTCTCTGCTTCCTCAGAACACACATGCACACACCAGCTTCAGTTTGGAACTGCATACAACCCCATATTTTAGCTGACAGGCTAGCAAAAATCCACAACATCAACCCTGACCTAATAGCTTGGCTAGTTGACTTTTTAACTGTTAGATCTCAAAAGGTGAAAGTTAACCATGTCCTCTCTGATTCTTTACTGTCCTACACCGCACCCCCCAGGGGGTGTGTCCTCTCTCCACATCTGTTTGTCTTGGACCAGTGGTAAGTGATTTTAGCAGTTGGTGCAATAACTCCTTTTTAAACATTAATGTGCTGAAGACAAAGGAAATGATCATTGATTTTAGGAAACAGCACTCCCCTCTCTCTCTTGCAGTCATTAATGGCCAGCCTGATGAAGTGGTTGAGGAGTATAAGTATCTGAGGATTAAATTGATAACAGACTGAGTTTTGAGTCCCACACTGATGTTTGCCCACCAGCGCATGGACTGCCTTAGGAAGTTGAGGAAGATGTTTTATTCTTGTTTCATTGAGTCTGTTTTAACCTTCTCTTTTATTTGTTGGTTTGGGTCAGTCAATCAAAAAAAAAAAAGGAAAGCATTGTCAAGGTGTGTAGCAATATTGCAAGGACCAGCTTGTCATATCTCAATGGTGTTTTTTGTCCCCAACGACACCTGCAGCCAGCACGACCTAGAAGGGCACTATCCTTGACTAACCCCTAAACTTAACCCCTTCAACCCTTAGGCTAATCCAAAACTGAGGTGAGTACTGCCTTGGCGGCAGTGCTTCCATGGAAGGCACCGTTGAGGGCAAAAATACCAAAGGCTGTGTGTGTGGGTGTGTTGGCAATGTCAGAATATGTGTCTTTTGTGTGCAAGTGAAAACATGCCAGGGAAGGCCTAAGGAACAAGAGTGTGAAGACATTGAACTTATTGTTTTTTTTTTTTTATTTATGCTTGTTTACACATTGCAACTAAAATTTCCACACAATTTACCATAGCACGTTCTGCCAGGGCCATCGCATCAGGACGGGCAAACAAGGCAATTGTCTAGGCCCCCAAGCTGAAAAGGGGCAAAGACTTCTTTAAGGGCAACCATGTCCTGTTTCCTTAGGGCCCCCTAAGTAAACGAGCCTGCATTCAGCAGTATGAAAGATAGGTGTGTAGAGTGGCTAAGGAAAAATAAATTATAAATCAAAATTGGAAAAGAAAAAAATAATGTGAAGGTTTGGTGTTGCGTGTTGGATTTTATCAATATCATTTGTCATCTAAATTATCCTGTATATAAAAATATCTGAAAAAAAGTTTTAACACATGCCATTTCCTCAATAGGGTTTTTTACAAATCTGTTTTGTATTTGTCATAGTAGTGTATAACTGACTGTTATACTGTTTGATCATTGGAAGATCGTGTTTATGAAATTAAACAAGATGGTGTTTTTATAATTGTGTCCAGGTATTTTGACTGATGTGTTTCATTTTGCAAACAATTCAGGAGTTATGCAAATCTAGTGAGACGTTTGGTGGTTAATTGTATGTATTATTTTGAAAAAAGGAGCCCTTTTTTTCAAAATTGTGTGTAAACAATTGGAAAAAAAAAAATGAGGACATTGACCACAGGCATGCAGTTGCGCCATCTGCTGTCCTGTATAAGAAATACATTGCACTAGACACAAGGTGTGACTCTTTTAGCATCAGCACACATTCAGGGCCTTTGTCTAAGATCTTGACTGACTCACTTCAAATGAGCTTGTCAGCTGTTATGACATCAGTTAAAGGGACACCAGGCAACGTTTTTACTGTTAATCAGCCTCAAAGTCACTTTGATAATTAAATGCCTCATTACGGGTTGAATGATGGCTCTCTCGGCAATCACTACCGTGGAATTTTGTGGGTTTTACACTTGCAGAACTTGGGGTTTCGGGTCAATGAAATTAAAACTGAAAGTGGCTATAACCGAAATCACATTTATTACGGCTCATTAGACAACTTAAAGCATGGAAAGTCCAACTTGAGGAAATTTTGCAATTCCTCATCCATCTCTCTCTCCCACTAATTTCCTGTCATTCTCTCTACTATCCAATCAGATTGAAGGCAAAAGGCTTTAAAAAAAAAAAAAACAAGTAAGTAAGTCATACAGCGTGTACACCTAATCATTTTGATTCAACTCTGACTGTTCTAGTCTGACACAGTTTCACACTTTCTGCATCATGAATGAACGAGTTATTAAATTAATTAAACAGAAAAACAGCAATATGCACCACTGGGTCTCTAACAGAGGATCATACAATTTTACATATTATCACTTGTACAGCAACTCACGGGCTACACATCACTAAATCAGCCAGTTTCATCCCTGAAAAAGAGAACCATAGGCAGGCCATCCTATATCATTGAAATGTACTGTATAGTCTGGCATCGAGAGATATACTGAACTCAATCATGGGCGGAACAAGGTAATTATCTTTCAAACAACTTCTGCATGCAACAGAGCCTATGGCCAATCGGAGGAACGAACAAGATGTAAACACCAATTCAAAAGGTTGTTGTGTTCGGCAAAGCCCGCCCTAAACACAGTGTTGTGATTAGATGCAGGGGGTCAAGAACGCGCAGATTAGCGGCAGCACTTTAGCATCGCCATATGTACGTATGGAGTCACAATCCGAACCATGCCAGCGCATGCACGAGAGTCATGCTGGGCACGAGCACTCATGCACTTACAAGTTGGTGGGCGGTTACATGCGAAATGTTATTTCTCCGGGGAGAGTAAAAGCAATAATTTCATGATCTCTGGTTAGTCTTTGCTTATTTCTTGAGGAGCTTATGAAAAAAGTGTACTGTCATGAATGCTATAAAAACTTCAGGCACGTTCTCGACAGAACTTTCTTCCTCGTGTTGTATGGCAAACAAACTAGGTGCATTATCACCACCGTCTGGACTGAAGGACTACTGTTTGGACTACCAACTTTGGAACTTTGCGCATGGGCAGCATGGGCATGGCCTGGCCTGTTACCTCCAGTGTTCACAATGGCGTTGACTGTCAATTCACCGCATTTACTAGCCTAGCCTCGGCCATTCAGTTCTATGGAGGGCGGGACTTAGTCGTTGTCTCCAGTTTATATATAACCTCCTTGATTAGATGTCGCCAACAGCCTCATCCAATCAAATCGCCTATGGCTGGCTGAGCAAATTTATTTGAATCTAACTGGATAAACGGCTTGTCCATCAATTTAATTGACATGCCACTTCAGCCAATCACATCGAAACCAACCGATGATGCTGGTTATGTTTAACCTCCTTGGATTCAAAACATCAGTCATTTCTCTGCTATGTCACATCCTCTATAGCAGCCGCTACACAGCCAACGGTCCTGATTGGTCTGGTTATAGAATCTCGGGCTTGAAATCCCTCCCAATAGATACAGACGGCAAGTCCGGGCACGCCCATAAAATCAGCTCCTCGTGTCCCCCATGTGGGGGAAAACAAACCCTAAATTAGTGAAGGTGTCAATGGCATGCTAAGCTACAAGTTACACTGAGCACCATCTACAAGGAGCCAGAAACATTTTTGAGGGCAATGCCTGAAGGTAGTAATGATGGTCAGATGGTCCGATGTGAATTCTGAACTTGACACCCCTCCAAACGCGATACTGATGACAATTTAGATGATGTTTGTTAGCTTCATTAGCTTGCTAACTAGCCAACTTCATTGATCACCACAGTAAATGTAGCTAACTTTAGCTTGCTTAACTGAGCTAATCAGACTTGTGATTGAAAGTTGCTTTACTTTTGACAGGAGCAGAGACGGCTCATGACATTTCTGTTAGTGTAACTGCAATAAACAAATGATGGAAAAATTATTTTAGTCTAAACACAAGTAGGCAAACAGGTCATGATTAGACAAAACATCTAATATGGACTTTGTTCAATTTTACTTAGCGATCTTTTATTGTTAAGCAACTTTCTCTACCTTGTCCATTCACCATAATGTTAAATTGGCCTCTGTTATCCCCCACGCTGACTCCACCCTCGCACTTTGGGGGGCGTTAACCGTACTTGCCGTCTGTATCTATGGCTGCAACATCAGATCGTTGCATGGGAGTGGCTTAAAGCTACATAGCGCATCATCTGACGTGAGTGAGGTAAACTATCTGCACTGTCAGATAGAAACTGCAACGTAGGCCGCCTAGCCCATAGCTGGGTATAAAGTGAGCAGGTGCACACATACTGTATGAGCACTCCCAGACGACAGACCCCTGCTTTTTCAGTGATGTTCACCAATTATTTTAACTATTTGCTTGTAGTGAAGTCTGACAATGCTGTGGCTATGTGGATGGAGTTTAAAAGTATTTTGGCAGCATTCAGTGTTGACTAATGTGAAGGTTAACACTGCACTGCATGTTTCGAAAACTCAAAATCACTTGACAATTGAGAAAATTTATTCAAAATGTAGAAAAAGTAATCAAAAAGTAATCAAATGTAATTAGTTACATTAGCCTACTTTATTGAAGTAATCAAAATAGTTACACTACAATTACATTTTTGATGGGGTAACTCGTAATTTTGTGTGTACAGCTTGTAATTGTGTGGTGTACATTGATATACTAGATACATTGACACTACAGACATACATTATTTTCCTGAAGGGAGATAGCTTTGTGTAGAAAGGGCTATTTAAAATGATTATCATTGCATGGGAGAGAGATACATGTAGATGACACTGGGTCTGAATAAGACTGGGGTCCCCCTGGGCCATCTGATGCAGGTGTGGTGTTGATGTCACTTGTGTCAGAGTTCTCCCCAGTTTTACTTGGTTCCAATGAGTTCTCAAGTGCATTTGTAATATTGATGATGTCACTTGAGCTAGATTTCTCTCCAATTTCAATATGTTCCAATGAGCTATCTGGTGCAGGTGTGGTGTTTATGTCACTTGTGTCAGAGTTCTCCCCAGTTTTAGTAGGTTCCTCAGAGTTCTCTGGTCCAGGTGTGGTATTGATGTCATTTGGGCTAGAGTGCTCCCCAGTTTTACTATGCTGCAATGCAATGGGCTCCTTGTCTAAGGCTCCCGGACTGAGCAAAGGAATCAGTTTGGTTTTGATGTTTGATGGCAAGTAAAAGCAGCACAGACACTCATTCTTATCAACATTGTAAAATGACAGAGTGAGTTCATCACAGTCTAGAAACACCCCTAAAATCTTAAATGGCTCTTTCACAGGCACTGGGGTTGGGGGTTCTGTGTTGGCAAAGAGTCCAGCTCTTTTCTCATACTGAAGAACACAGAAGCCAATTTCTTGGGTTAAAGGAACTCTGTGTGTGTGTTCTGCTGTGGTGCTGCTGCACACCCCCACACACCATGACTGCTTGTCACGGCTGAAAAAACTCCCAAACCAGGACTGCCTGGTGATAGGACGACCCAGTTCCACCTCCCAGTAGTGTTTCCCTGAGCTGAAGACATTTTCACACAAAGCATGAGGGAATCTCTCCCTCTCCTCTGTGATCAGATCCTTCTTGGGATCAGGACAGAAGATCTTTGTTCTGGTTTCATCCACTTCGAGGAGCGGAAGATTAGTTAATGGGTTCATAACCAGATTCACTAAAGGAGAAAAGGAGATGGGGGTTGGAGAACAAATTAGAGATTCATTTACATCCATAGTAATCAGTAATGCTTCATATTTCATATTACTGTTATAATTCCATAGGTATATGATATCATTACCCCAGTGCTCTTCTGCCACTTTCAGATCTGCAATTTAAAAACAGTAATTGATAGTAAATTGATGAAATAGAAAATCTCCTGACTAATTCAATAATGAATAAACTCTAAATTTGCACATGATCATAGATGACAACATGCATGTACCTTCAGCCATGAACTCGTATCTTGCAGTCTTATGGCGTAATGTAATGGACTCCTTGTCTCTGACTCCAGGACTGACCAGCGGAGTCAGTTTGGTTGTGATGGTTGGTACCACATACATATGACACAGATAAACATCCTTGACAGCATTGTAGAAGGTGAGAGTGTGTTCATCACAGTCTAGAAACACCCCTAGGTAACGAAACAGCTCCATCTCAGGTAAAAGAGTTGGGGGTTCTGTGTTGACAAAGAGTCCAGTTCCTTTCTCATAGTGGAGAACCCAGAAACCGTTCTGTGGGGTTAAAGGAACTCTGTGTGTGTGTTTTGCTGCGGAACTGCTGCACACACCCACATACCACGACTGCCTGTCATGATAATTTCCGAAATACCAATAACCCACGTCCACCTCCCAGTAGTGTTTCCCTGAGCTGAAACTCTTCCCACATAAAACATGAGGGAATTTCTTCTCTATTCCTGAAACCTTCTGTGGATCAGGACAGTAGACTGAAATTTTGTTTTGGTCCACAGTGAGGAAAGGAGGGGCAGACACTGGGTCTATAATCAGATTCACTTCAGAAAAAAGAAAGGAACAAATAGATATTTGACATGTGTAAATAAAACAATGGTATTTCAAAGATTTGTTGTTTTAACAATCATGTCATTAATTTATACAATATCAGTATTACCCCAATGCTCTTGTGCCCGTCTCAGATCTGCAAATGAAACACATCAGTTACTGAAGCTAACTATACAAATTAACAGTTCATTTAACTCTATTTTAAATCAGTCGGTCATCCGAGGTAAATAAATACACTAGCTCACCACCCTTTCGTTACAACAAGTCTCAGTGTTTTGGATGTATGACTTATTTACCTGTTATTCTGACGACTGCTTTTTCTGTGCTGGTTTTGCAATTTGTAGTCTCCATCTTTTGTCTGACAACATCTAGGACAATTGTATTTTAGGTTAACTTTACTTTCAAGAATATTAGCATACAGTTTTCAAATAAATTGGCCTTCTGAACTAAATAAACAAACTACTTTACCAACCAACAAGTCTCGTTGTTTTGGATATATGACCTATTTACCTGTTATTGTGACGTTTTTTTCTGTGCTGGTTCGCCTAGTTGTAGTCACCATCTGTTGTCTGTCAACATCTAGGACAATCGTGTTTTGGGTAAACTTTACATCAAGAATATTAGCAATATTAACCTTTTGCCTTGCATGGGTGAATTTAATTTTAATTGATATTAATTATATTCCAAATTCTTTTCAGATAGAATTCAGATTGAGCAGAATTGGTGAGATAAGCATTATAAATAAGTTAATGTGTATTTTTCCTTGATTGTCATTTAGAAATATACTAAAAACTACAAATGCAAAGACCCTGACACTTTGAGTTTGTAGCATAACTGAATGCTCTTACCATTGAGGGGTATATTTTCATCTCCTGTGCAGTAGAACAAAGAAGGAGTTAGCTTAATGATGTACCTTACAATGTTACCATACAGGAACCATATAAGGAAAACAATATTATACTTGCAAACTGTTTTAGCCTCTGAAGATACACCTAGCCTATTGCAAGTAAACACATTCCCTATAATATACAGTATGTAAATGCAACAATACCAGTTGGTGACTTAAGAGGACAAGGTGGTCTAAGATCTAACAGGGACAGAGAAGTGAACAAATTAACATTAATGCATTCTGAATTAATAATGCTTACTGAATTCCATCTTATTGCTCTTGCATAACAATCGAAAGTGAGCATAATAAAATATTATCTCATGCTTACTTTGTCTATAATGCACAGCAAACCATATAGCAACAGCCAATAATATGAGAGATAACACAACAATCAGTGCGTCTCTCCAAGCCCCTGTGCAATAAATGACAAGAATGAATTACTTTCAATTATAATAATTAAACTCTCAAAACATCAGTTATTTTGTCTTCTGATTTTTTTACTGGTTATAATAAATACTGACCTGGTGCATGTGTTGTTGGTGTGTGTGTGTTAGTGCTGCGCAGTGCCACCCTGCTCTCTCTCCTCTCCTGATCAGACAGACCCACAGAGCAGGAGAGCCACTCAGACTCAGAGGGACTGTAGAGGAACCAGGAGCTCACTGACACCAGACCAGCAGCATCTGCAGGGGGAACCAGAACACATACACACACGCGCACACACACACACACACACACACACACACACACACACACACACACACACACACACACACAAGATCACTTTGTGCTTTAAATACCATACAGTGGGAGTAGTAGGCTAATGCAATGCTGACACACAGCCAGTGTTTACCTGTAAAGTAGTGCACATTACTATAGTTGTGACTGATCTCTGTTCCTGTACTGTCTCTCCAGGTGAGGGTCGGCTCTGGAGACCAACCATCTGATTCACAGGTAACATTCACCTGGCCTCCCTCTACACCAGCAGAATAGATGACTGGAATATCGCCCAGGACTATGTGTGTGTGTGTGTGTGTGTGTGTGTGTGTGTGTGAAATACATGAGAGACAAAAGAACAATAATTCCAGTCTTAAGCCACATATACAGCATGTACATAATTCTTTGCGCCAAACTGATGAAATGTTATGTATTTATATCAGCATTTGTTCACCTTTCACTATGAGTCTGATGCTGACGACATTGTACCATTTGGTGCTCTTAGCGTAGCACACATACTCCCCCCGGTCCTCCAGAGTGATGTTCTCCAGTCTGAGGGACACGTTCCCCTTCTCCAGATCCCCCACCAGAGACACCCTGCCCCGGTACCGAGGGTCTGCAGGTTCCTCTTGGACCTGCTGCTTCTCATACAGCAAAACAGGGGTTCTGAGCTCATTGGGTCGATGCCATTTTACCTGCAGAGGTACAGCACTAGAGGAAGGGACGAGTCCACAGGGCAGAGTGACAGAAGAACCTTCTAGAGCTGAGACTGGACCTTCAGAACCAGTTAGGGAGAAGAGCTCAGGGTCTGCGGAGACCACAGCTATATGACACACACACACACACACACACACACACACACACACGCGCAAACACACACCATTGAGTCCAAGCACCAGCAGGAGGGGGAAATGGGTCAGTCCCCCCCCCCCCCCAAAAAAAAAAAAAAAAAAACCTTTTGAACAGTATTTTAAGTGTCCATCGTCTACCTAATACATTTTTAACCGGCTGTGGAAGGGATTATTCAGGTGTAAAACTAGAGTATTAGATATCTCAAAGGCTCACTAAATGTTCCACACAGATTGTTATTGGCACGACTGAATGACGATAACAATACAGTCTGACTATATACAGTATTTTAGCTGCCAAATTAATTTTGAGATGGTACCAAACACACGGTCAGAATAAGGGCGGAAAGTTATATAGTGTTCCTTTAATGACTTGTCTTGGATCATTAGATTATTGTATTTGTGGATCTGTATCGATATTGATAAGAATACTTGTCTGTCAGTTTAGCTTGGAAATACAGTGAAAGCAAGTACAGTGATATTTGTGGCAATTGTCCTGGGCAAAAGGCACTCAATATAGCTGATATCAGACATTAATTACTGAACAGCGAAACTCCTTAAAGTGTTGCTCCGGAGAGATTTCAAGCATAGCCTTGGAACTTTGGAACAACAGAGACCAAACGTGAACGCAAAAGCAAACAAGCACTTTACAGTGAGTCACCGCAGCCTCAGATTACTTGAAACCGAAAGTAAGATCGAGGCTCTGGTGACTCAATGTAAAGTGCTTGTTCGCCATTGCTTTCGTGTTCGGTATATGCTGTTCCAAATTCTTTCATTCCACTTGCTTTGTAGTGCAGTTAGAGGGCTCATGCAACAGGGCTATGCTTGAAATGACTCAAGAGCTACAGTACACTTTAATATGGATATGCCTGCTTTTCTGAAAATCCAACATGAAAATTCTATTTTATTCGTTAATGTCTGAAGGCTTATACAATTTTATCTTAACCTATGTATAATCATTAATGTAAATATGTAGCTACTGTAGTATAATAACTCTTCATGTTACTTTAATGTTATTTATCCTGCTTTTAATAAAGTCTGTTGAGTCTACCAGTCCCACATTTCCCTGTAAATAGTGCACCGACATGATAATGAATGTCACAAATAAACTTGAACTTGAACACTCACATGTTATGACTGCAGACAGAGGAATCAGGCCCAGAGTAATCCAAATTGATGGCTTCATGTTGAAATTAAAGTGTATAGAAAAAATAAAACTAAAATAACACGCTCGTTTCCCAGTTCCTGCAGCAATGAGGTCAAGAACACTGTCTTGCCACGTCTTATCATAGCTGTAGCTGATATCAGCAGCAAAAGTGAAACTTGGTTTCAAAAGTCAATGTCAACACGGTCATCCATTCTTTTACCAGTCTATAAGAATTGTGATGTTATTTAGCAATGATGCAGGCAATGTTGCATTGAATGCTGCATGTTATCGTACAAAGAAATATAACTGCTAAAATGAGAGTTCCTTTCTTTCCACACACACACACACACACACACACACTTGTTCTCAAGTAAACATTAACAGAGCATTCCACGTGACAAGAAGATAACCTCACTCACTCTGACAAACACAACAAACATGAAAGATAAATCTATATTCTGCGAGTTAATTCAATTAGGCCACAGATACCATTTGTGTTTGTGTGGAATAGTTGAGAAATACAATAATTTGGTTTTGATGTGAGTGGTTGAAGTAAGATGACAGACAAGTGATTTGTCCAGTCGTACAGTATGCAAGGATATTTGATGACGTCAAGTCTTCAGAAGCACATCTCTCACTAACGGATTTCAGATGGGGTAGTGGAGGTGTAGTGAAATGAATCATCTGATGTGAGTGAGGTAAGGTTAGTAATGAGAGGCCAGAAAGGTTAAATGTACATATAATGAACAGCTGGAGGACCAATTTGCAACCTATTTGGTTAATTGGCAACATGATTGGGTAAAAAAAGAGCCTCTCAGAAGACAAGATGGGCAGAGGATCACCAGTTCCCCAGATGTTGTGGCAAAAAATAGTGAAGCAAGATCAGAAAGGAGTTTCTCAGAGGAAAAACTGCAAAGTGTTTGAAGTTATCTTTATCTGCAGTGCATAATATCATCCAAAGATTCAAAGATTCTGGAACAACCTCTGTGAGTAAGGGTCAAGGCCAGAAAACCATACTGAATGCCTGTCATCTTTGGGTATTTAGACGCCACTGCATCACATACACGAATGCTACTGTAATAGAGATCACAAAATGGCTCAGAAATTCTTCAGAAAACTGCGTGTCGTGAAAACAATCCACCACGTCGATCA
>JAODXP020001799.1:0-26616 GCA_027497455.2 Sardinella longiceps | reverse complement strand
AGGCACACGCGTATGGAAAGCCAAAACTGCCAGAAAACGTATATATTACCTCGCGTTGAACTCAAGTACGCCCGTAAAATCCGCCCGTTTGTCCGTTATTGCGCCGCTCTGAACGGCAGCGCCGTTAAAATCGCCCGGAATTTCCGGAAAATCGTCCGCTTTTTACGCCGTATTGATGTTCTAAAACTCGCACGTTTTTTACGCGCGTTTTGTGCACCAAACCGCGCGTAAAAAACGCGCGAGTTGCGCAACACAACGCGCGTAAAAAGCGGCCGTCTTACATTATGATAATCATATCCATCCTTCTTTTCTGACAGCCAATAGTTTTGAAATGTTTGCGCCCAATGGCTGATCAAGCAAGTAGACCAAAACAGTTCAGCACAGATCACCTATGTGGCAAAGATTGCTCAAACTTTACTGCATTGTACCTTCACATTGGTTAATACTTTAGGAGGGAGGAAGAAAATAACCTATAAATGAAGCTCATTGTTAATATGAATCACTATTTAGCCTTTCATGACATCTAAGAGTGGCATTTTTTTTTAAATTGTTGTTACTGTTATGTTCTTATTACTGTTCAGCACCACACCCTGTATCTTCTGCTAGAGTAATGGGCTAATACCAAGCCTGCAATGCCAACAGTCCTGGGTTCGAATCCAGGTAGAAGGGGCAGTATTTTTCTCCCTTCCATACAGTACATCGCGATTTTGTTGTGTATTTTTTGGGATAGAAATCCACTGACTTTGCAGCCCTGTGTTAGTAAACAAATGTTTTCATTATTATTATTGCGATTGCTCTCATTGGTTTGATGTTAGGCTAACAAAACTGTGTTTGTACCTTCACATTGGTTGATACTTTAGGAGGGAGGAAGAAAATAACCTATAAATGAAGCTCATTGCTGATATGAATCACTATTTAGCCTTTCATGACGTCTAAGAATGACTTTTTTTTTTTTTTCAATTGTTGTTTCTGTTATGTTCTTATTACTGTTCAGCACCACACCATGTATCTTCTGCTAGAGTAATGGGCTAATACCAAGCCTGCAATGCCAGTAGTCCTGGGTTCGAATCCAAGTAGAAGGGGCAGTATTTTTCTCCCTTCCATACAGTACATCGCGATTTTGTTGTGTATTTTTTGGGATAGAAATCCACTGACTTTGCAGCCCTGTGTTAGTAAACAAATGTTTTCATTATTATTATTATTATTATTATTATTATTATTGCGATTGCTCTCATTGGTTTAATGTTAGGCTAACAAAACTGTGTTTGCGCTATGTAGACAAACAGAGATTTTGGCTGCATACCCGGTAACCCATTTCTTTCTTTTACTCTGGTTGTGGTTAGCATGTGTGCTCGGAGGAATAAAAGTCCCAGAATGTTGTTCGTCTCAGGACGAAGCCTTTTTGGTTTGGTTTTACCTTGTAGATCAATTCTACAGGTTTCCATTACATTACAGGAAGAAGCTAGAGTAGTGGATAAGGCACTTGTCTCAAGAGATTTTTTTATATAAAAGTCACATGTTCAATCCCCGCCTTTAGCAGCATTTCCCCCCTGCCTTAAAAGGCGTTGGTGTTTTTGTTGTATTTAATATGGATAGATATTGATTTTGCATGCTTGTGTTAGTAGACACAAATATTATAAATGTGTCTGCTGTCAGTTTTTGCTCTCGTTTCTGTTTTTCTTTTCACGTAATTGAAATGCGCCTTTCATAAGGGTATAAAGACACATTTTCGCAACATAATATAGGCTATTTTGGCCCATAATAGGGGAGGAATGGCCTACTTGATGCTTCACCCACTGCAATCAAGATTTCGGCCTGTAGATGGCGTCACACACAATGACTTCCACTGTGTATGTGGGTTTTTTTTGTTTGTTTGTTTTGGGTTTTTTTTTTTTTTTTAAAACATATCCACGATTTAAAACGTGGCTTAACATAAGTTTTTTTTTTTTTTTTTAAATTCCACCAGAATTCCAGATTCGAATCCCGGCAGTAGCAAACATACCGGTAATTGTGTGGAATTTTTTTTTTTTTTTAAGAAAAGTAATAATCATACCAGAAATATGTACATAGAACATTCTTTCCATTCTTATGCTTATTCTGTTAATCATTCATTTCTCCCACATTGACTGATACAATAAAAGCATTCCCCTGTGACTAGTGATGTAAATGGTTTGTGAAATAGTCAGAAAACACAGAAGTCGGACTTTGCGCAAATTTTTTTTTAATGACCACTAAAAAAAGCAACATATTGGCAGACAGACAACAGACAACAATGTTGACAATAATCTCAGAGTTCTTGCTCTATGGCAGGGAGTCCAGAAAGGATACCAGGTCACGGGTGACTGGTAATCCATGTTGTCCCCTGGGCCCACTGAGAGGGTCAAACTGTGCCTGTATGTGCTCCATCACCGTCTCTTCCAAAGCAAAGTCTATAGGAGGCACAGTTACCCTCTCTGGCCAGTCCAGCAGCAATGCAGCTTCTGCCTGGGCTACAGGGCCAGCAGGAGCACCAGGAGCAGCATCATCAGCTTGGGCAGGTGGTCGGCCAACAGCAGCTGCAGCTTGGGGAGGTGGTCGGCCAACAGCAGCAGCGGCTTGGGGAGGTGGTCGACCAACAGCAGCAGCGGCTTGGGGAGGTGGTCGACCAACAGCAGCAGCGGCTTGGGGAGGTGGTCGACCAACAGCAGCAGCGGCCGCAGCATCAGATTGGGGAGGTGGGCGACCAGCAGCAGCAGCCGCAACATCAGCTTGGGGAGGTGGTCGACCAGCAGCAGCAGCATCAGCTTGGGGAGGTGGTCGGCCAGCAGCAGCGTCATCAGCTTGGGGAGGTGGTCGGCCAGCAGCAGCAGCAACCTGAACCAGCAAACACCTAAATCTGTTAAATACAATTATGAATGACACAATGTAACATCCTACTTATTACCTGAAAGATAAAGCAGATCTTTTTGTGTAAACACTGACCTCCTAGTTACCTTTAGTCACACATACTTTATAAGAAAAACATACAACTTTTCATTTGAATATACAGATGTACATATTCCAGCAATATTCTTGAATTTAATATCACTTACCGGTATCTTATTTGATTTGTCATCCTTTTTCTCTCTATTCTGCGTGTATTATGTTTGTGTAATGTCTAATCATTGAATAAACAAACATTAAAAAAAAGGAGAAAAATGTCCTGTATGGCAGATTAAATTAAACAGGGGTTACGTTTGTCACTTATGTAATGGATTTAAAGTTATGTGCCTAATTTGGGACAACTCTTCAGGCAAGAAATGCATTCTATGGCCATAAGTAAGCTATGCATATTTTGCAGTGTTGCAGTACAGGTAACCTGTTCGACACACAACCTAGTTACAAAGACCACAAAACAATAAAGCAATATGTATAATTGACCCAATACAAATTCCAAACGGTCTGAATGATCATGAACATTTAATTAAACACAGAAACAAATTAAACAGTAAAAGAAGAACTTTGTCTTATATATAAAAAAAAAAAAAACTAACAACACAAACTAGACTAGAACAAGAAACTAGAAAAATTTCCCCTCCCCAAACTCCCCTAAACTATACTTTATGAAACCCCAGTGAACCCCGCAGAACCATTTGCATTGTTTGTGCAAATTCCGCCTCGCTGTCCATTCCTCTGGGCAGGTAGAGGGTGAGGCTGCAGGTTGAGGTGTACGGGAGCCGCCTCACCCCTGGCTCCTGAGTGAAAAACTCGATGCGGCACTTATGTGGGAAGCCCAGGGGAGGGACACTGTCCGCTCCCGTCACAAATGTTAGAATTTCCTCGAAAGAGCAGTCATGGACACCCCCTGCAGAAACAATTGTATTTCATTAATGAAAGCTGCTGTATTGAAAGAACACTGTTACAGATTTAGATCGTTTTGTTGTAATACTTCTGTAATGCATGTTATGGCAAATTCAGTTCAGAGTAGTCTGTAGCCTATATGCTTATCTACACCACCAGATTAAACCATTATCACATTTATATTGTTAGACACTCGTCTATTGTATGATTAGTCCAAAAAAACACATGGTCAGATTTGATATGCAATTCATGACACTTTCTTCAAAAATAATTACTCAAAATGAGCTGCAGTTCTGTAGGATAATGAAGGCTTCCAAGAGCTTGTCAGTGAGAGACTAATGCTTGATTGCTTCTATAACCGTTTTGCAAGCACCCCTCTCATTTACACTGTGACTTTAGTCAAGAAGTAGAGATCAGGTCATGGAGAGTCTAGAGAAGTCGTGGAAGCATCAGGCCCAAGCTAGGAGGTATTGTCTGACTACAGACATTATTTGCTAAATGTTAATGCAAAGGAGATTCTAGATGTATCAACATCACACACCTTCGATGTCCATCATCCAGTCCCTCAGGAGGTAGAGGGTCTTTTCCTCCTCCTCCCAGCTGTTGCTCCCCTCCTCACTCCTCACCTCCTGGAAAAGGCTCTGGAATTCCTGCCTCGTTAAACTGTGGCCGCAGTTACAAAAAACCGGAAGAAATGTCCTCCAATTTCTTTTAACCATTTCAAAGAAACGCCCACAGGAGTCCATCCCCTCCGTGTACTGTTGGGCCATGCTTGCAACGCTGTTGGAGAAATGATAAGGCTCTCCATCACCATTACATCATATGCCGTCAAACCAGAGATTTTACTTTAAAATGACAACCTCAAATAACATTCATAACACCTTTGGGGGGGGGGGCAACCAATAATGTAAGAAGACACAAACACTACTTCTTACCGATGGTAGATGAAGTGTGCCACAATCTTGGAGAGGATTTGTGGGAGGTCTTGGATGGCTGCTGTGTAGATGGTGGGGACACCACAGGCAGCGATCCAGTCCCCACGCTCAGCCTTCAGGCTGTCCAGCTCCTCCACTGTCCTGCAATTCTTAATCTTTACAAAGCAAGGTTTTAGCGGGAGTTTCATTAGGGACATAGAAGTCCTTTTAATTTAATATTAAATTGCTTTCTTTTTTAAACCTCACTTTTAACCTGTAGCCCTTTGAGATATTGAGATGTAAAGGGCAATATAAATAAAATACATTATTATTATTATTATTATTATTATTATTATTAATATAGATTGTGAGCATTTGGAGTAGTGCTTTGCTGTTTTCCTAAATGTTCATATTGCTCTACAAATCAAAATATGCATACTTGTATTGATTTGATAATAAACAGAAAATGTATGTCATTACACTTTGTTCTTTGAGGCTACAGCACACCTACAGCTTAAGACATAGTGTGTTACCTGCTCTATGATGCGCAGGCTCTCCTCGTCCAGTTGGACCAGCTCGAGGTCAAAGCCCCTCAGGTCCACTGTTTGGCCGCACATAAGTCCAAAAACGGACTTGTTTATGGACCGAGGGCCTGGTCCATTGTGGATAATGGACCAGGCCGTAAGTTTACCTGCAGTTAGGGATGAGAAAATTAATTGATAACCAAAAAAAATGCTGCAACTAATCGTGCAAGCTTCCTATAGTCACAATGATTGCATTCATAAAAAACTGATATACAAGGATACAAGGAGTGTTATTTTTCACATGCATATTATTACTAGTGTAAAAAATGCAGTGACATTATCAGTTCCTTCGCCTGTTGTGCATAAAGAACTGGGGTGGGGTGGGGGTAAGAAATAGTGCACATTCCATAAAGTGTATAGGGGAATGGGCTGACTAAGAGCATTACAGGGTTAAATGTGTAAGTGTTGGCAGGGCGAGGCAGGGGGTAGCACTAAGGGACACCCACAAGCAACACGGTCAAAGAAAAACTCCCTTGTCTGAGAAAGAAACCTTGGGCAGATCCACAGATCCACGGCCAACCCCAATGCCTGGGTCTGTGCTGTTAAATGAGGCTTGTGTGTGAGTGTGTGTATGCGCGTGTGTAGTGTATGAGGGGTGGTGGGACAGTGAAGGAGGGAAGATGTGCTGAAGAATGTAGGCGTTGAGAGAGGGGGGGGGCAATATTTCTTTGATTCTTGGTATGTCTTTTTCAAATACCTTTATGCATAATAATTACATTACTCACATTATCACACATGATTAGTCAAACAATCACAGTATCAAAAGATGAAAAGATTTAATCTCTACCTGCGGTATAAAATTTTCGCTGCTCGAGGGCTTGGAGGTCATATGCAAAGAGGAGATCACCAGGCCTCCCCTCAAACACCCCGAATGAGCCCTGCACATCTGTCATGAGCAGCCTGCAAGGGAAAAGACTCTGAATTGCATACATGTCAGGTTTATTGTATGAAACTGTCACCAGCAGGGGGCGCTAATCGCCAACGCTGCCACACCTTTTTCTTCCCTGAGGAGCAACACGTTCACCACCTCACAAATGGACAAGAGAACAGATTTAGAAAAAAAGAAGTCTTTTATTACTAGTTAATTACTAAAAGAAGGGGGGGATGGGGAAAGGGATAAGTGTTCCTAACGGCCACGGGCCCGAATGCAGCAGCCAGGGGGTGTGTGTGTGTGTGTGTGTGTGTGAGTGCGTGTGGCTGCAGGGGGGGGGGGGGGGGGCCACTACTGCCGCAGTGGAACGGGTGTTGATGGGTGGCACGGCAACGGAACAGGTCACTGGGCAGGAAGGATGACACTAGGCTTGACTGGCCAGGGCCGATCGGGGCGTGGCGACGTCAGGGCAGTCACTGAGATGGATGAACAGCACCCCGGGCTCTGCCTAACAGGGCGGCGTCCGGCGTAGAAGAGCGACCCACAGGGCTCGGCTAGACGGGACGGTGGCTGGCGTAGAAGAACGGCACACAGGGCTTGGCTGAACAGGGCGGCGTCCGGCGTAGAACGGCACACAGGGCTCGGCTGAACAGGGCGGCGTCCGGCGTAGAAGAACGGCACACAGGGCTCGGCTAGGCAGGACGGTGTCCGGCGTAGAAGAACAACACACAGGCTCGGTTGGGCAGGATGGCGTCCGGCATAGAAGAACAGCGCACAGGGCTCAGCTAAGCTGGATGGCGTCCGGCGTAGAAGAACGGCTCACAGGGCTCGGCTAGGCAGGACGGTGTCCGGCGTAGAAGAACAACACACAGGCTCGGTTGGGCAGGATGGCGTCCGGCATAGAAGAACAGCACACAGGGCTCAGCTAAGCTGGATGGCGTCCGGCGTAGAAGAACAACACACAGGGCTCGGTTGGGCAGGATGGCGTCCGGCATAGAAGAACAGCGCACAGGGCTCAGCTAAGCTGGATGGCGTCCGGCGTAGAAGAACGGCTCACAGGGCTCGGCTAGGCAGGACGGTGTCCGGCGTAGAAGAACAACACACAGGCTCGGTTGGGCAGGATGGCGTCCGGCATAGAAGAACAGCGCACAGGGCTCAGCTAAGCTGGATGGCGTCCGGCGTAGAAGAACGGCGCACAGGGCTCGGCTAGGCAGGACGGCGTCCGGCGTAGAAGAACAACACACAGGCTCGGTTGGGCAGGATGGCGTCCGGCATAGAAGAACAGCGCACAGGGCTCAGCTAAGCTGGATGGCGTCCGGCGTAGAAGAACGGCTCACAGGGCTCGGCTAGGCAGGACGGTGTCCGGCGTAGAAGAACAACACACAGGCTCGGTTGGGCAGGATGGCGTCCGGCATAGAAGAACAGCGCACAGGGCTCAGCTAAGCTGGATGGCGTCCGGCGTAGAAGAACAACACACAGGCTCGGTTGGGCAGGATGGCGTCCGGCATAGAAGAACGGCACACAGGGCTCAGCTAAGCTGGATGGCGTCCGGCGTAGAAGAACACACAGGCTCGGTTGGGCAGGATGGCGTCCGGCATAGAAGAACAGCGCACAGGGCTCAGCTAAGCTGGATGGCGTCCGGCGTAGAAGAACGGCTCACAGGGCTCGGCTAGGCAGGACGGTGTCCGGCGTAGAAGAACAACACACAGGCTCGGTTGGGCAGGATGGCGTCCGGCATAGAAGAACAGCGCACAGGGCTCAGCTAAGCTGGATGGCGTCCGGCGTAGAAGAACGGCTCACAGGGCGCGGCTAGGCAGGACGGTGTCCGGCGTAGAAGAACAACACACAGGCTCGGTTGGGCAGGATGGCGTCCGGCATAGAAGAACAGCGCACAGGGCTCAGCTAAGCTGGATGGCGTCCGGCGTAGAAGAACAACACACAGGCTCGGTTGGGCAGGATGGCGTCCGGCATAGAAGAACAGCGCACAGGGCTCAGCTAAGCTGGATGGCGTCCGGCGTAGAAGAACACACAGGCTCGGTTGGGCAGGATGGCGTCCGGCATAGAAGAACAGCGCACAGGGCTCAGCTAAGCTGGATGGCGTCCGGCGTAGAAGAACGGCTCACAGGGCTCGGCTAGGCAGGACGGTGTCCGGCGTAGAAGAACAACACACAGGCTCGGTTGGGCAGGATGGCGTCCGGCATAGAAGAACAGCGCACAGGGCTCAGCTAAGCTGGATGGCGTCCGGCGTAGAAGAACGGCTCACAGGGCTCGGCTAGGCAGGACGGTGTCCGGCGTAGAAGAACAACACACAGGCTCGGTTGGGCAGGATGGCGTCCGGCATAGAAGAACAGCGCACAGGGCTCAGCTAAGCTGGATGGCGTCCGGCGTAGAAGAACGGCTCACAGGGCTCGGCTAGGCAGGACGGTGTCCGGCGTAGAAGAACAACACACAGGCTCGGTTGGGCAGGATGGCGTCCGGCATAGAAGAACAGCGCACAGGGCTCAGCTAAGCTGGATGGCGTCCGGCGTAGAGGAACAACACACAGGGCTCGGTTGGGCAGGATGGCGTCCGGCATAGAAGAACAGCGCACAGGGCTCAGCTAAGCTGGATGGCGTCCGGCGTAGAAGAACACACAGGCTCGGTTGGGCAGGATGGCGTCCGGCATAGAAGAACAGCGCACAGGGCTCAGCTAAGCTGGATGGCGTCCGGCGTAGAAGAACGGCTCACAGGGCTCGGCTAGGCAGGACGGTGTCCGGCGTAGAAGAACACCACACAGGCTCGGTTGGGCAGGACGGCGTCCGGCGTAGAAGAACAGTGCACAGGGCTCAGCTAAGCTGGATGGCGTCCGGCGTAGAAGAACAGCTCACAGGGCTCGGCTAGGCAGGACGGCGTCCGGCGTAGAACAACAACACACAGGGCTCGGTTGGGCAGGATGGCGTCCGGCGTAGAAGACCGACTCACAGGGCTCGGCTAGGCAGGACGGCGTCCGGCGTAGAAGAACAACGCACAGGGCTCGGTTGGGCAGGATGGCGTCCGGCGTAGAAGAACAACACACAGGGCTCGGTTGGGCAGGAGAGCATCCGGCGTAGAAGAACGGCGCACAGGGCTCGGCTAGGCACGAGCGGTGGCAGGGCAGTCACTGAGATGGAGGAACGGCATGCAGGGCTCGGCTGCAGCGGGCAACAACGGGAGGGCGGGAATGACGTAGCTGAATGGCATTCCAGGCTCAACTCTCCAAATGGCAGACGGTTACGCCTGTAACCTCACCACATGCATAGAGCGTTACACTCCGCCGGTCTGCACACAAAGCACACGTTAAGAAAGGAGGGTGTGTTCACACAAAACATTCACACTACCAGTGCTAACACAAGTGGAGGTTGCACAGCACTCAGCACAATCGAACTTTCATATATAAGGGCCCATGGGCCAAAACTCACGGCAGCCAGCAAGTAGTTGTTATAGGCTCTCACATGTAGCTTTTACAGGGGTAGCCACCAAGATGGATTTACCAGAAGGCCGAGAGAGAGGCAACGGCTGACGTGGAGACACCTCTTCACGATGGATGGGTTAGTCACGGCTGGAGCTGGACTGTGAGGCACACAACTTGGAGAGGCGGACTCATGCACACACACACAGGCACTCACAATTTAGTTAGGCCACCTCCAAACACAGCAGACGGGGTAATAGCACTGCACTTCAAGCTAGGACTTTAACACTTCAAGCGTAGAACATTGGCACACACACAGGGTAAGAGACTCACGTGTCCGGTTACCAATGACAACCCTCCCGTTCGTTACTGGGAGTTCCGTCGACTCACACGTCAGTGGGCATCCAAACACGTCCTCCCACACAAGCACCGCTGCAGCAGCTCTATTCCACAGGATAAACAAAGCAACGATAGCACAGCACACTCACGTTACGTATCAGGCACTTATCAGCGTTCACTTCGATATACACATTCAGCATTCCCAGTAGGCTACTTAGCTGGACGTAGCAGTGCATTTCCCGGTGGTTAGCATTCCTTGCGAGTTTATCCGGAGCGATGTCGCTACTGACAAATGCCGTATCCTCGCCCTCCGCCCGTCTCCTCGTAACTGCCGCATCTGCGGATTATAAAGCACTCAATCCACATAGTGGACCTATCGTGAAAGTGATATAATTATTACGTCCAGCTGTACACAATTGGCTTGTTTACCCTGCCGGGAGGCATTGTACCACCCTGAATTCTGTCCCTCCTGCTAAATTCAGCCCAATTTTTCCTCCCTCACCAAACGTAGTCACCCCGTGACAAAACCACATTGATGACTCATAATTGCAGGCGTTATCTGCACAAGCCAATTAGTACAACTACGCGTTGTGTTTTCTTTTCAGAAATGTTTGACAGGTATTTCAGAGTATCGCCTGTGCTACCATCTTCAATAAATCATACAGTATCTTGAAAGACTGAATGTAGCCTGGAGATATACTGTACACAGCATATTTAAAGAAAATGTCAAATTCCATACCCCTACAATATTAATATCAAACAGCTGTTATTACTCACCTGAAAAACTCCCTGGTGGGCCCACCATAGTCTGCTCCCATTTCTGCCATAAACTCAATTGATGGCACTTTGTGCCAGGCAAAGTAGCTCTTTGAAAGAGCCGAACAGGCACTCCTCAGAACATGGTGCCTCCTGGCGACGACAGGCAACCTGATTTCCTCATCGATATTGTCAGACCTAAAGGTCCTTAAAATCTCACAGAGATCAGTGTCGTCCTGTAATAGAATCCAGAACAACACATTTTTGAAGCTAAATAGACAGCTTGACATTGAGTGTTAACACACCATGTTGGTTTATGTACTTACTTCAGAGTCATCCCTACGTGGGGAATCCAGAAGGACTACCTCCTCATCATTCTCATCGTCAGAAAGAATGTAGAAGTCCTCTCTGGAAAAAATAAGTTTTTCATTTTTAGACACATAAATGTCCAAAAGCTTGTCATAGTGGCATTATCCAGCAAAACATTATCCAGCAAAATTTCCCAGGGGAAGCATGTGGATGAAACAGAAATTGTGACATTTTCGGGATGCTGTTATACATAATTATTGTAATCAACGAGATGGGGGCTAATACCTTAACAATGGTGATAGGCCTACTTTCTTTTCAACGGTGGTTATCACAAGTAAACAGTTGTTTCCTGTCTTTCTGGCAAGATCCACTGGCATGATTTACAATCAATGTTATAGTCACAATGCAAAACAGCATTGATATAGAACAGTGATTACTTATTCACTAGATATACTTCATAGCTGTGCTATTATAAGACATTAACACACAAGCTGTGTTAATGGACAGCTTGGAACATTTTGTTTGTTTGTTTCACATTTTTGGACAAATGGCTGATACATGTTTGAACAGATAAAGCAATAGTACTGATTGAAAAAGTAGAAATGATTTTACTCATTTTGTTGGTCCGTGGAGTTTGGGGGCTGGGGGCACTGTTGGTCGGTGGGCTGGGGGCGCTCTTGGTCCGTGGAGTGGGTGGGCTGGGGGCGCTGTTGGTCCGTGGAGTGGGTGGGCTGGGGGCGCTGACGGTCCGTGGGCTGGGGGCGCTGACGGTCCGTGGGCTGGGGGAGCTGTCGGTCCGTGGGCTGGGGGCGCTGACGGTCCGTGGGCTGGGGGCGCTGACGGTCCGTGGAGTGGGTGGGCTGGGGGCGCTGTTGGTCGGTGGGCTGGGGGCGCTGTTGGTCCGTGGAGTGGGTGGGCTGGGGCCGCTGTTGGTCCGTGGGCTGGGGGCGCTGTTGGTCCGTGGAGTGGGTGGGCTGGGGGCGCTGTTGGTCCGTGGAGTGGGTGGGCTGGGGCCGCTGTTGGTCCGTGGGCTGGGGGCGCTGTTGGTCCGTGGGCTGGGGGCGCTGTTGGTCCGTGGAGTGGGTGGGCTGGGGGCGCTGTTGGTCCGTGGAGTGGGTGGGCTGGGGCCGCTGTTGGTCCGTGGGCTGGGGCCGCTGTTGGGGGCGCTGTTGGTCCGTGGGCTGGGGCGCTGTTGGTCTGTGGAGTCAGTGGGCTGCTCTGTGGTGGGGTCGCTGAAGAGCAATAACAATGATTGATGAGTCAGTACATAGCCTTATTAACAGTGACAAAAGTGACCTCATAAACATGATAAGTAGGCCACAGAAAGAGAACAACATATGTGACGTTTGCCACTGGAAGAAAAGACTTGCCTCATTTCGGCTTCCTCATCCGTGGAATCCTAAATTAAATGAAATTTCAAAGCATGAATCACTTTAACAATTTGTATTTCATCTACAATGCAGTCACTACATGAAAAATGCAGCCACAAGGCCACAACTTTCGATGGGTCACTGATAATTCTTCAAAGTCAAAACATCTATCAATCTAGTTCGACCACTTCTGAAACAGATTTTAAATGTACTGTAGAGCCCTGTTCCTGTTGATAATGCTTTTGCTGTGCATGTCTTCTTTTCTGGTCTATTAACTTAATGATAATGACAAATTGCAGTGCTGGAAAGACTGTATCTATCAGCATCTTATTCCACCCACTCTCACATTACAGTTCTTTATATTAGCTGACCTTTGGCCGAAGGTATAAATTAGACCTTTGCAGTGCCCGACGGGTATGGATATCTAGTGGACACTGCTCCGACAGGGGCACCACTTGCCGCTGTGCATTGACTCTGCATAGTTGAAAGTCTTCAGGCACACCAGGTACATTATCCCGGAGTGTCTGAATAAATTGCTCGGGTGTCAAGTCCAGGGGAACCACCACCCTAACAGGCCCTGTGGCATCTATGAAAATTAAAAAAATAAATCGTTGTTTATGAGCAGTGACAGAGGACGTAATGCTTTTCAGAGACTCTAATACAATACAATGTAAAAAACACAATACAATGTGAAATGCTTTTACTACACTTAAACAACACACAATTTGTGTTGATATGTTTCAGAACTAATTGTTATATGGGTGTAACTGCTTGTAATTACAAACTGTAAACACTATGAATCTATTATAATGATAATAAGAAAAGGAATACACTTACCATTTCTGGACCTGTAATCGGAGATGTCAGAACTTTTAAGGATGGACACCTTCAGAGTGATCTGGCGGGGCCTCCCTGTTCTAGAGCCTCGCCTCCTGCTGGGCGCCACCCCAGCACTTGTCTGTTGTCTGAAGGACTCTAGTCTACATGAATATGGAAAAAGAACAAAGAATTTAAGAAAAGTTGTGATGGAAATAATTTTTCAAATCATATTAGTGTTTTCAGACAAAGCTACAGCCATACATCTTCTAACAAAGAAACTGCTATAACGCCCTTACCCCTCCTTTTGTTGAATGCAAATTGAAATGGTTTAGTCCCAACCACCAGCTGGGAGACTGTTGGTCAACTTGGGTTAAACAAATGGCCTTACCTTTAACCAGAGCTCAAATGTATTTGGATGTTATGAAATGTGAATTTATTAATGTTTGGTGTCATTGTAATTGAAAGGCTGGCTCCACCAGACTGTTCTTGCCAATTTCATTTGCCTCCACCACATAACAAGCATCTGTTGCATTAGGCTGTAATGTTAATAGTCTTTGGACAAGAATTGTAATGATTTAAGTGCATTAAGACTCAGAACTGCTATTAAGATATCTGAGTCTGTAACTAATACATTTCTATGTGTCAGATGTGAGGTGATGGAATAATGAGATTCCATACGGATACAGACTCCATACGGAATAGTGAGACTCCTGACAGATGCCATACAAGCCTACAGCAAATGCCCTTTATACTGTATGGCTCTGGTGAGACTAAACTCAGAGATCTGCCTGTCTGTAATGTAATAATGGAGTTGTGACATTGTGTGTTGATCAATATGTTAATGAGTAGCGGTTACCATACATCTGATTGGCTACGATTATGGTGACATAGAAAACGGTAGGATGTCTTCAGCAGTTCGCTGACTTTAACTCTTAAAGGTCCAGGGCCTTTCAGTCAGTTTGGGTAGTCTGCTACATCTTTACATTTTTAAGTATTTCACTTAAATATAAACATCCATGCAAAAGTTATAGTCTGGACATCCTCAGCAATAACAAAATTTGATTGAAGTGAATGTAAAGAAACCAGTTCTTGTTAAAATAAAGTGTAAACACAACCTTACAAAAACCTATTTTCAAAGGTCTTCAAACTTTGTTAAAAATCACACTATGTCAGGCCAAGACTATTGGAAGTCTGCATCTTGTAAACACAAGTACTGGCTACATAGAATTGAAAAAAAGAATATTCAGAACCATTATGAGGATTCACTAATTGCAAAAACTTTCAAATAAGTTTGATTTTTCAACATCTTCAGGTGAATACTGATTAGATGGGTGGGTCACACCTCTAACTGCCCCCTCCCCACTGTCCAAGTGTCACTACTGTCAATGGGCCATCTATCAAAAGAAAGGCCGGGCAGGTTCTCACCAATGAAGAGGCAATTTGAATGTTGGTAGGCGTGTCTGAAACTGGGACAACAGCTGTCTCAAAGACTAAAAAATCTTTTATTCTCCTTACACAATGTCATACAAAAAAAAAAAATTATTATGAGTATATATTTGTAAACTAGAAGATTCAGGCTATCTAAAGGTACCACATACAAGTTTCTAGGACAAAAGCTCTCTGAGTGTCAGGCATGTGTTTGGAACAGAAAAAAATATCCCGCCGGCGGGATGGGGACTGGGACCTTAAAAGCTGCGGCCACTGCGAAAAAGACTAACCAGCCTCGATCGACTCTCCCGTGGAACCTATCATCACTGCAGTGGATCTACTTCACTTACATAGGCATAACCAACATTAGAGCTTCATATTTGTATGCGGGTACCCTGTTGGCGTTGTGCATAAAGAATCCTAGTCAGCTGTTATACTGTTTAGCATTTACAGTTGGATTATTAAATGCTTCATGCCCTGTGCTTACGGCAGCTCAATGGGGGGCCATGTGGAGTTTGGTGGAAGTGAATTCGTTTCTTTTCAAAGGCGGATCTTGCAGTGAAAAATGTTAGACTATGCCCAAGACTCCGAGCCATACTCATCTCTGAACAACCAAACATTTTAAAGTTGGCGTTGTGCATAAAGAATCCTAGTCAGCTGCTATACTGTTTAGCATACAGTTCTACTGGATTATTAAATTTATGCGCTTCACGCCCTGTGCTTACGGCAGCTCAATGGGACGCCATGTGGAGTTTGGTGGAAGTGAATTCAAATTGGAGGGAAATTCAGTAGGCCTCCCATCAGTTCCGTTAGTCAATGCAGTTATCACCAATGGTCATCTTTCGACCAATTTTATATTAAAAAGGCTATAATAACCCATTTCCAAGTCGTTTCTTTTCAAAGGCGGATCTTGCAGTGAAAAATGTTAGACTATGCCCAAGACTCCGAGCCATACTCATCTCTGAACAACCAAGTACATTTTAAAAGTTCTTTATATTTTGTACAACAGATAACTTGAAAACGACGCAGTCATTATCAGGTTCTCGTTGGTTGCATAGGCCTACAACTGATTAATAAAGAAAGGGTAACGAAAAGTCTTACCTTTCCATCACTGAAGATTCTCCATCATCCTCATTTAATACCCGATGAAATTGGGCATTTAGCCTGTCTCTGAGGTCACTGACCCGGTTTCGGAATCGAGCCTGCCTTTCTGCCATATTATCCAGTATGAATGAAATGCAATGCATGCAATGCCTTTATATAGCCGCAAGAATATTTCAGAAGTGGCGGGAGTTTGACTCTGAAAAGTAGTCCCAAGGCCTTTTTTAGAGTTAATAAATAAAGTAAGATGCAAGTAGACAAAAGCATGTGTTTACACTTTCGAAATAACACCAATACGTAAATGAGAAGGTCCGACAATAATATTTGTAAATAAATCTCAACCGTTATAGGCCTACTTGAGAAGTTCACTTCACTGCCACTAGGCGTCCTGTCCTGTCCGGGAGACTGTTGCCTATGTCATCTTTTAAATTATAGCCCTAACTCCCTCAAAAACATATATGTGACTCTGCACAGCGAAATCAGTCGCTTCGCAGAAGCTTCGTTTCTGAGAAAATTCTAAAAATGGAATGCTTGCACCAAAAGAGTCGAATTTCACATTTCAGCATAATTTGACAGAATAAAGTCTACCCTTTCAGATTGTTGTTAACTTATGCCTAAATTCATACCTTAAATGGGTTAAAAATGTGTTTATTGAGAAAGTGTATCCATTTAGCTTTGTACTAACTTAGCTGTCAGAGATTTCTAGTGCTAATTGATTTGTACAGTAAACTACAGCAGGGCATGTGAACATTCGTTATAGATTATAAGAAAAAATAATTATCTGAATGTAAAGGGCTTTTTCATTTTCATAAACTAGGCTATAAGTAACTTGCAGATTGAGTTGGGGTCCATAAAATTCCTCTAGATGGAGCTAACGTCGGGTGGAGAATCTGACTGAGTTGGAAGCTGGCTAGTCAGACTGGTTCTAAAGTCGGCGCAGCTAGTTGGCAGAACTGAAAGTTTAATAAGCTGTTAAGCGTTCGGTAGTGCTATAAACGGCACAAGCCAAGTATTAACTGTCTGCTGATTTTTCTGCTTCAAGGATATCACTCAGATGAGGGACATGACAACCATAAATCCCATACTAACAGCTGCATCCACATTGCATCGTTGCGTAGCCTAGCCTACTTCATAGCAAAATACCAAACCATCCACTGGCTCTTACCTTTACGGTGAACTTCAAGTTATATCCATGTTATATCCATATTTCGTGTAAAGTCCACAAATAGGGGTATTCCTGTCTTGAGTTGCATGTTAGATAAGTAGGCTTGATATCATTTAACTGGTTTGGTTGGACTAGTAGCAGAATTCATTCAGCTGAGTTCACTGATAGCCTTATGTTCAAAATAGCTAGCCTAATAACTCCCTTGCAACAAGCTAATAAACTTCAGCATTGTTTTTCTCCGCTTTTCAATTTCTCTGACTTGCAACATTGTAACACTTTGAACGCTCCTATCTATGTCATTTGTTGGCCAATAGTATCGATAGTGGTATCATTTGAAAGGTTATTTTCTTGCCTTTCGCGTGAATGCAATAACTTAATTTTGAAAAAAAATGCCAATGCGACTGATTTCGCTGTGCAAGGTCACATATTAGCAATGCTTACAGGTTGATGTAAAGATAAAGGCCTATTTGACAAAATATGCATCCCAGTATCAATTCCACACCAATTGGTGTTCAGTGTGGATGAGTGTGTTTTTAGCAGAAATGATAACCATGGGTGCATTGTGCCTTGATGGGCAGCAGCATAATGCCATAACTGACAAGTGTCATTGATCTGGGTCTGAATCTTGATTCAGTTCTAAGTTTCAGTCATTTCCAAACCTACCCCATCCTATGACACACTCACCCTGTCATTTCCTATCTCTCTATACTATCCTGACACTGTAAAGCTAATACTATATGCTCAAAAATATAAATGATGCCCTCCCATATCAACTATAACCCCTATCCGCTAACACATCTACTATTCAGTATGAAAGGCCCTTGCTATACAGGCCAGCCTGATGAACCAAAGGCAAAACTGATTGAATATAAAGGCTGAATTGACAAACAACCATAGGCCTAACCGATAGGCCTAGTAATGTTGCATTTCCAAAATACATTGGATATCCAATAGAATCATGAATCATTGGGCACAATACAATGGATCTCTATGGAACTGGTTTGAGTCAAGATTCTCGGGGGTAGTGAAGGATTGATGATGTGTACGTGTGTTTGGTGGTGTTGGTGGGGTCGTTAGCGGTGGACTGTAGTTCGCTCCTCTGTAAATGTTGCATTGGAGTGGCCTACAGTAGAATGGGGGCGAGGGGGGCAGAGGGGTATATTTAGGGTATTATAGTATATAATGATATAAAATCATCTAGGACAAAGTTGTCATAACATATCATCTTGAGATATATGGAATTTTTGAAGATTACATAGAGAAGTGTAACTTCCGTAACAACAAGGTGTTATCCCACTGGTCACAATTGTGACCGAACATAAAACACATTTCACCTATTTTTCCATCAAAATTTATAAAAATGATAATTGTTTGTTTCAAAGGGTCACTAATGGCATATGATTTAGATATTTTTATGCCTGGGAAAAATTCGGGATTAAACGGGTTAATTGTCTATTAATAGCCTAACCCATTATTAAACAATGTAGGGCCATCAATGAATGCGATGCAAATCAAAACTCTAAACGAATGGGAGGTCCAATAATTCTTAAAGGAGAGGCCCCTGCTGGCTTGTACTATAGATAGTATTGTAATGGTGGCGACTCAGCAGCAACTCAGAGGCTCAGTTATCTCCAGCTTTATTGGAAAATATTCCGTAACAAAAAGAAAGGCAACTCATAACGTGGCCCGCTTCTGGCCCGCCAACAGTAACATCAAAAGCATTCCCTCCCGAAACCAACCCGCTTTTCCACAGGGACCCCTCTCTTCCCTCAGCCACCAACCACCGGCGTGACCTGGGTTCATACTCATCGCAGGCATTCCGGGATTGGTGGCTGTCATTCCAGACAGGCCCCCAGTCGCTACAGTATCATTTCATTTATCGGTCAGTCTTGGAAAGGCTCTGACCACACATCAGGGATGGCTCGGAGAACGTTCATCTTGCGTTGCAGGAACATTCTGAATGACTGTACTCGACGCCTCCTGATGGATGACGACGTCGGGCCTCGTGTGCTTCGGTCAGAACTCAACAGGTAGGCCTACGAACAAAGTCTTTCTAGCATGGATCAGATCATTACTGTGCTAGCTTTAAAAGCACATAGCAGGCGTAGGCTATTTTCTTGAGTAATGCTAACAGACAGATACATTCGATGCTACGGTCAGTCTAAGAAAAATTGTCTGAATAATATTCCTATAGGGCCTACATCATATCTCAGTCAGTGCTCTTGTGTTACGTTGTGCAATGGCGAAACCAAATCATGAATGTGAGCCTTGCGCTATGAGACATTTGTTCCAAAAGGTGGTTGTGGGGTAAGGTTAGCCAGGGGTAATTTGAGACATTTTCGATTGCCCTATGACAATAAAACATGTTATGATAATCTCTGTAAATGAAAATAATTGCTGTGTGTTCGCTAAAACATCTCCAAACAACATATTTTTATGCAGCAATAGTACAAATCTTTCTTAGGCTGGCTGACCATCTTTTAAATGAATGCATATTAAACAGGATGCAAAAAGGCTCCAGGCCAACCAGCCTTGTTAAATATTGAGTAGTTTTTGCTCTGTTTATGTAGTCAAATATGTGTAACACACACTATCATCATTTTGAAAGGTTAAAAATACCTTTTCCTATTGTCATAGGTTGGCGATATTACAGAGGAGCATCCAGTGGGCAAGGGGAAATTTGTTAAATGTCCCACAGGCTGAACAGATTCTCAGCAACATCGCAGAGTTGTTGGAAGAAGTTATGGCTGCTGATCAAGGAGAGCAAGGTAATATAATTCAACACTGGTACTCCACAGACATGCATCATTTCCCCACTGCTCTACTCCATCTTTTGGATTTTGGTTGGTAAAACTTTTCTGCTCTACTCCATCTTTTGGATTTTGATTGGTAAAACTTTTCTTGTCTTTGCAGATGGTTCAGGTTACCAGGCCCAGTTGGTTTGGGGAGGAGGGAGAGGAGCACCACATTTGTCCATCACTAGGCAACAGCTGTTGTTTCTGCAGTCTTGTGGCTTCACTGTACATCAGATGGCTGGTGTTCTCAATGTGTCTGTTCGTACTGTTCATCGACGTTTGAGGCAAGTGGCTGAACCATGCTTGATTTTCTGTGTTTGTTTTGCTTAGTCATAAGGTAACAAATGACATCACTAAGTTTACATACATATTTTCTCATTCTGTACACGCACACAGACATTGCCACTGAAACAATCAATATGTATTACTGATGTGTTTACATTTCCTTATTGTAATAACAGAACGTTCCACTTGGGTCGGACATTTTCCAATATGCCAGAAGACGAGCTTGACGAACTCGTCACAGAGGTGGTGGCAGGCAACGACCGTCTGGGCCCAGAATCCGTAAGGGCGACACTACGTGCGAGAGGAGTCAGAGTGCAAAGAAGAAGGGTGCGGGAAAGCATGCTTCGTACAAATCCTGGAGCAGCTGCCCTAAGATCGTTGATGCAGAGACCACAGAGGCGTTCGTACAATGTACAAGGTCCTAACTCTTTGTGGCACATCGATGGCAACCACAAGCTTATTAGGTATTTTCTAAATTTCCAAAGTTATTACAATGACACTATGTATTTGCGCTTGCAATATGTAATGTAATTGAAAACATTAATATCACTGTTTTATAGGTGGAGGATAGTCATCCATGGAGGGATAGATGGCTACAGTCGCCTGCTTGTCTTCGTCAGAGCCTCCTCCAACAACCGCAGCAGCACAGTCTTGGAGAGCTTTGTGAAGGCTGTGGTTCACTATGGCGTGCCCTCCCGGGTCAGGACGGACAGAGGAGGAGAAAACAGTGCGGTGTGTCTCATGATGAACGTCTTCAGAGGATTTCGAAGAGGTAGTGCCATCCAAGGGAGGAGCGTACACAATCAGAGAATTGAAAGGCTATGGGGGGATCTCTGGCGTGGACTCACCAACGTGTACCACCAACTCTTCAACTTTTTGGAGAGTGAGGGCATAATTGACCCTGACAACGAAATGCACCTCTGGGCTCTCCATTATGTGTACCTTCCGAGGCTGAATAGAGATTTAGCAGACTTTGCAAATCAATGGAACAATCATGGGCTAAGGACAGAGGGTCACATGAGCCCTTTGCAAATGTTTGTTCAGGGGTGTCTCCAGCAGCAGGGAAGAAATTCAACTGCTATGCAGGAGATTTTCCCACCTCCCCATGCCGCTGCTGCTGTTGGTCGACCACCTCCCCAAGCTGCTGCTGCAGCTGCTGCTGTTGGCCGACCACCTGCCCAAGCTGATGCTGCTGCAGCTGCTGCTGTTGGTCGACCACCTCCCCAAGGCTGCTGCTGCAGCTGCTGCTGGCCGACCACCTGCCCAAGCTGATGATGCTGCTGCTGCTGTCCTGGTGCTCCTGCTGGCCCTGTAGCCCAGGCAGAAGCTGCATTGCTGCTGGACTGGCCAGAGAGGGTAACTGTGCCTCCTATAGACTTTGCTTTGGAAGAGGCAGTGGTGGAGCACATACAGGCACAGTTTAACCCTCTCAGTGGGCCCAGGGGACAACATGGATTACCAGTCATCCGTGACCTGGTATCCTTTCTGGACTCCTTGCCATAGAGCAAGAACTCTGAGTTTATTGTCAACATTGTTGTCTGTTGTCTGTCTGCCAATATGTTGCTTTTTTTAGTGGTCATTAAAAAAAATTTGCGCAATGTCCGACTTCTGTGTTTTCTGACTATTTCACAAACCATTTACATCACTAGTCACAGGGGAATGCTTTTATTGTATCAGTCAATGTGGGAGAAATGAATGATTAACAGAATAAGCATAAGAATGGCAAGAAATCGTCGTTCTATGTACATATTTCTGGTATGATTATTACTTTTCTTAAAAAAAAAAAACTTCCACACAATTACCGGTATGTTTGCTACTGCCGGGATTCGAATCTGGAATTCTGGTGGAATTTAAAAAAAAAAAAAAAAAAACTTATGTTAAGCCACGTTTTAAATCGTGGATATGTTTTTAAAAAAAAAAAAACCCAAAACAAACAAACAAAAAAACCCACATACACAGTGGAAGTCATTGTGTGTGACGCCATCTACAGGCCGAAATCTTGATTGCAGTGGGTGAAGCATCAAGTAGGCCATTCCTCCCCTATTATGGGCCAAAATAGCCTATATTATGTTGCGAAAATGTGTCTTTATACCCTTATGAAAGGCGCATTTCAATTACGTGAAAAGAAAAACAGAAACGAGAGCAAAAACTGACAGCAGACACATTTATAATATTTGTGTCTACTAACACAAGCATGCAAAATCAATATCTATCCATATTAAATACAACAAAAACACCAACGCCTTTTAAGGCAGGGGGGGAAATGCTGCTAAAGGCGGGGATTGAACATGTGACTTTTATATAAAAACATCTCTTGAGACAAGTGCCTTATCCACTACTCTAGCTTCTTCCTGTAATGTAATGGAAACCTGTAGAATTGATCTACAAGGTAAAACCAAACCAAAAAGGCTTCGTCCTGAGACGAACAACATTCTGGGACTTTTATTCCTCCGAGCACACATGCTAACCACAACCAGAGTAAAAGAAAGAAATGGGTTACCGGGTATGCAGCCAAAATCTCTGTTTGTCTACATAGCGCAAACACAGTTTTGTTAGCCTAACATTAAACCAATGAGAGCAATCGCAATAATAATAATAATAATAATAATAATAATAATAATAATAATAATAATAACATTTGTTTACTAACACAGGGCTGCAAAGTCAGTGGATTTCTATCCCAAAAAATACACAACAAAATCGCGATGTACTGTATGGAAGGGAGAAAAATACTGCCCCTTCTACTTGGATTCGAACCCAGGGACTACTGGCATTGCAGGCTTGGTATTAGCCCATTACTCTAGCAGAAGATACATGGTGTGGTGCTGAACAGTAATAAGAACATAACAGAAACAACAATTGAAAAAAAAAAAAAGTCATTCTTAGACGTCATGAAAGGCTAAATAGTGATTCATATCAGCAATGAGCTTCATTTATAGGTTATTTTCTTCCTCCCCTCCTAAAGTATCAACCAATGTGAAGGTACAAACACAGTTTTGTTAGCCTAACATCAAACCAATGAGAGCAATCGCAATAATAATAATGAAAACATTTGTTTACTAACACAGGGCTGCAAAGTCAGTGGATTTCTATCCCAAAAAATACACAACAAAATCGCGATGTACTGTATGGAAGGGAGAAAAATACTGCCCCTTCTACCTGGATTCGAACCCAGGACTGTTGGCATTGCAGGCTTGGTATTAGCCCATTACTCTAGCAGAAGATACATGGTGTGGTGCTGAACAGTAATAAGAACATAACAGAAACAACAATTGAAAAAAAAAAAGTCATTCTTAGACGTCATGAAAGGCTAAATAGTGATTCATATCAGCAATGAGCTTCATTTATAGGTTATTTTCTTCCTCCTCCTAAAGTATCAACCAATGTGAAGGTACAAACACAGTTTTGTTAGCCTAACATCAAACCAATGAGAGCAATCGCAATAATAATAATAATAATAATAATAATGAAAACATTTGTTTACTAACACAGGGCTGCAAAGTCAGTGGATTTCTATCCCAAAAAATACACAACAAAATCGCGATGTACTGTATGGAAGGGAGAAAAATACTGCCCCATTCTACCTGGATTCGAACTCCAAGACTGTTGGCATTGCAGGCTTGGTATTAGCCCATTACTCTAGCAGAAGATACAAGGTGTGGTGCTGAACAGTAATAAGAACATAACAGTAACAACAATTTAAAAAAAATGCCACTCTTAGATGTCATGAAAGGCTAAATAGTGATTCATATTAACAATGAGCTTCATTTATAGGTTATTTTCTTCCTCCCTCCTAAAGTATTAACCAATGTGAAGGTACAATGCAGTAAAGTTTGAGCAATCTTTGCCACATAGGTGATCTGTGCTGAACTGTTTTGGTCTACTTGCTTGATCAGCCATTGGGCGCAAACATTTCAAAACTATTGGCTGTCAGAAAAGAAGGATGGATATGATTATCATAATGTAAGACGGCCGCTTTTTACGCGCGTTGTGTTGCGCAACTCGCGCGCTTTTTACGCGCGGTTTGGTGCACAAAACGCGCGTAAAAAACGCGCGAGTTTTAGAACATCAATACGGCGTAAAAAGCGGACGATTTTCCGGAAATTCCGGGCGATTTTAACGGCGCTGCCGTTCAGAGCGGCGAAAAAAGCGGCGCAATAACGGACAAACGGGCGGATTTTACGGGCGTACTTGAGTTCAACGCGAGGTAATATATACGTTTTCTGGCAGTTTTGGCTTTCCATACACGCGCACCTCTTCCAGCCACACGCTAGGTTTGACATATGCCCGCAACCCTTCGCAACACGCGCTGACTTACTGAAAGGTGTCAAAACAATTTGGCACGGGGACCTTTCCGCTTATAAAATCTGACTTCGCTACACTACCAGTCATTCGTTCAGGCTCTGTCTCCGAGGATAAACGTCTCTCGACTCTGTTCTTCTTGGAAACATGGATAACTTTACAAACAAATCACGTATCGCTGGCGTGGCAACTATGTCTGGATATTTTACAAACTGTGAGGCTGCTCAAGCTCCAACCTGTCTCTGGAGACCTTGGATTAACGACCAGCGCAAGCAAACAACGGACTCACGCAAGGTAATTTAATATACCCAGCCAGAACAATTTAGAACAATAATCTGCGATAGTCTTTTGAAAGACAACAACCGAATATTTATCAGTAAATATGTAGGCTATAGAGAATCATTTGGTGATGTTAGCCTATGTACTGTAAGGAATTGGTGGGACCCACATGTTTAAATTGTTCGTCTTGTTTTCGCAGCCCTACTTGAGGCCCAAGGTGACATCAACCGGATGCAAAGGGGACAAACGGGTTACACACCCTGTGAAGTAAGTGTCACCGACCTCCTGCCAAGCAGTATTTTCTATTGAGTCTCAGTGTTTTTGTCTCTTCCGAGTGGATATTCTGATATAAAACTCAATATATTGAATATGTGGACATGGAAAAACAATGTTATTTGGGAGTTTTTACATGAAGTCTAACGTTCAATTTTACTGTTAACTCCAGGTTATTCTGGCCCCGGTCCCGCTGTTTTGACTACTTGTATCAGGACGCTGAGGTGCTGTTAAAGAATTACCCTGTTCAAGCGACCATATGCCTGTATGCAGACTCCAGCAGTGACGAAGAGGACAGCGATGTGGAGGATGAGAAACCATAGGAGAAGGGACGGGCTCTACTGAATATGTACATAGAAAGTTTAATGTAATATTTATTTTTATTTATTTGTATATTGAAACCTGTGACCGAAATATCTGCAATCCATATACTATTTATTTTAATATATTAGAGACATTATAAATAAATCAATTTTAAACATATTTGTTGACCATTTTTAATGTGTTTACTGTAAATGTCAATGTGATTTGTGGCCCAGTGATTTAGCTTTCATTTGAAGACTTACAGTATTAGAAATAGATTTAGATTTAGATAGATTTAGATTTAGATTCACTTTGGCTATTTGGGTGTTATGCTCTGGAGTCAAACATGTATGTGTCTTTGGTCCTGGCAGGATGGAAAGATTACAGCATCACAACATAACAGGGGGGCACAGAAACTGAAATAGACAATTACAAAACAAGGTCAAATGTCACAAGGCATTCTAAAAGTGGAATATGCAATGCAAGCTAGGACAAACCCTGTTGTGCTTTTCCAACCTGTTAGAGAAAAAATTGGTTCCTCTTTTAATAGAGGTTCCTAGAAGTCTCTACATTTTTAGACCTGCAGTATCACCAATGTACAGAGCATTGTTCTGGACAATTCAGAGCCTGAGAACCTGCTTTGTGCAAATACATGTATACACAACATACGCCTCTTTTTAGTCGTAACAATACATTCTTAGTGAGAGCTTGACAGCTTGCTTATGTGTGAACCTCGGAACCTCAAACCCTGTAACCACACACACACACACACACACACACACACACATGGACCTTGGTTTAAATGAACTGCCTGCTAGTGTGATGCAGGGAACCTTAATATTTTGGAACCCATTTGTATTTAAACTCATATATACAATTTCCAAATTTGGAAATTCTTCATTGTTCTCTGCACACTTTGATTTACATTGCATTGCGGGTATCATAACTACTTTCTTGTAATTCATTGTGTCTTACTGGAATTAGGTTGTTTGTGGAAGTGGGTATCTGTGGTAGGAACCAAAAGCATGACATTTCTATAGCAGGAAGCATGTAGAAAAAATGTTTCCTCAATAGGAGAAGAACAGCATAAGTAGTTCATAATGTTTCACAAGTCTTCTGTTGCAGACATCACAAGCTCATCATGAAAAAAAAACATATTGTTCTTTAAATAACATATGGAGAATTTGTTGGTGAGGTATGTATCCTCATACCCACAGGATACCAAGGATGATCCTCACCAGCAGGGCTGGTTCTTGGTATATAATGGTTCTTGGTCTTGGTTGTAATATCAGGGGGGCATCGCAATACTTTTTTTTTCTTCAATTTGTCACTATTTGCCATTTGGCCCTAGCCTGGTGAATGCCAAACTAAAAATCACGAGTGATATTTAGTTTGGAGACCTACCTATTGCATCTCTCGTAGCGGAAGCATCGTTCACAATTGTCCAGAGCCGTTTATTGGGTGCTACAAATGTCTA